>NW_015449933.1:3327413-3638870 GCF_000239435.1 Tetranychus urticae
ACTTGCATTGTACAAACTTCAAGGTCTGAGTTGAGATTGATCCATCATCTTATCAGTTTCAAATGAATTGATGAATGATGATTTAAATGAAGTTGGTAGGTGGGATGAAGGATGATGCAGAGAGGCCTGACAATGCCTTAAAGTTTGACCTAAACGATCAACTCTCTAGGTGAGATGAGGTGACTTGGTTAAGGGCTGATCCATGAGAACTTTACTTTTCATCTTTCCCAGAATTATTAGTCTCATTCATTATTATAATGTTATTTATTCATTTCACTGATTTATGAACTTTTTTTCTTCAACTTCTTGTCTGCTCAGAGTTGGCGTTTTAACCATTTTTTCCCTTGAAAATTCAAACCTAAATCAGCTGTAAATCATAATCCAAATTAATCAGTTTGCCCAACTATAATCATTTTTGCAGCCTTTTTTTGCTTCTCATTTGATTAATTAAAGCGATAAGAAAATGATGATCATTATATTATTATATTTGACTGATTTAATTCCTAAATTCCCTGATTTATTGACTTATGCTAATATCAAATGATTATTTGCAATGTTTAAGGTGTTCAATTGGAAGAGCCCTTTAACCTGGAAAAAAGTTAAATTGTTGAATTGACAATTATCATGAATACAGATTAAGTTAATAAACAAGTCAGCTAACCAAAAAATTAACAATTCACTTTCAACTCTTTGATTGATTTTTATATGTACATTTGTATAATCTCAATCAATTGCCTTTCATTTTCATGATCCATAAATTATGATTGTTTCCCGAAGTTCAATTCAATTGTAATATTTAAAGATTGCATGTTAATTAGAATGAGTAAAAATGTGTTTTTTAAATTACACTTTTGCATCGCCGGCTACATTTAAACCAATAATTCATTGTTAATGTTATGCAAATGTTGATGTTCAACCTTTACCTTTTCTTGCAACTGATTTAATGAAACAAAATTAAAGCTGAAAAATTGTAAAGATTTGCTAATTTTACTCAATAACAATTTAAATTGTTCAAGGTTTACAAGCATTTAGTTAATCATTTGTGCTGCCGTCATTTGATATTGAAATTGATAATTCATCTTGAGATGTAATTGTTAATGCGAATAAAGAAGAAGACAAATGATTAATTGATTTGAACAATCATTTAATAACATTTTTCTCATTACATTTGACATCTTCAATCAATATCCTTATTATCATCATCATTATCATCATCAGTTTGATTACCTTTTAAATTTGGGAAGCAAATGGATGAAAAAGGGAACAAGAAAAGTATAATGAAACTTTGAAGATAATATTGATTTAAGAAGAAAAATGATGAAGAAGAAGAAAAAATTGGAGAGAAAAAAAACAAAAGATCCATTAAAATGAAGAGAAGAAGATGATAATGAAGAGAGTGAAGATGAGAAAAGGATGAAAGATGTTAACATTCATTTAATAATTGATAGTGAAATTACGTGGGTTGAATTGACTAGGTCGTTTGTTTGAAGCCTGTTTTCATTCACATTTCAAATGAACTTTCATTATCATCCCAATGATTCCTCATAATACCCTC
Organism: Tetranychus urticae; assembly: GCF_000239435.1. Next base: position 3,328,969 of record NW_015449933.1, read on the forward strand.
TTCTCCCTCTTCAATCAACTCAGTGTGCTTATGAAATATTAGACTCTGTCATGATATATTCATTTTTATGTTATTCATCTACTCTTCATCATCATTCCCATCATCCATTGACCCAACCATTTACTTTGTAATTGCAATAAATCACAGAGTAAAAAAGGCGGACAAAAAAAGTGAAAAATTTTTACCTTTTTCCATTTTGTATTATTTTGTCCATTTCGGGTTAGGTTATTGATGGCTTTCTTGTTGATAACTGTTGTTTTTCCCTTCATCATCATCATCATCATCCCTAATCTTCCCTTATCTTCATCTTGATTCGTTGTGTTGGCCAATGTGTATGCACTGTTAATGATGATAATTCTGATGTTTTGCTTTTGCTTGTTTGACACTTTGAAAGGGAAAACCAAACATGTAACTTTAACATAAGGTGAAGAGGATTGATATTAATGGTATTGAACATGATTCTATGAACCTTTTTGTAGGTCAACAGGAATGGATGAAGATGATGAAGATGGGGAAATGATGTTGATGATGAGAAAACAAAATACTCAAAGAAGAAGAAGAAGAAGAAAAAAGTTGAAAGACAAGAAAAACAGAGCAATAGATTGATGAATGTATACAATTTTATTGGAACATCGAGGAATCTATTGTCATCATCTTTAACCATCATCTTCTTCATCTTTATATCGTCCTTTGAAGACAACAAGATGAAGAAGATGAAACAAAAACATCAGAAATAAGCTCTTGATGTTCTTCTTGTTATTACTGTTTATCTCAATGATGATCTGAAATTTATCTGACATATCGATTGATCGACAATCGAACATCAAACATTGTCAAAATGTCATCTTATTGCCTCTTTGGCTTCAATCATTCTTCATCTTTATTAACCTTTCTTTTCATCCGACAATATTTAATATTCAATCAATCCTACGTTTTTGGCCAACAATCAAATCAAATGTTCACTCCAAGATCAAACTCAATAATTGCAACGTAAAAATCAAATAGCAACTCAAAAAATATACTAATCAAGAAAGGTTGATAATGAAATCAAAGAGAAAAAATTCTCAACCCTTTAGCAGAATCAAATTGTTACAATGTGTTCGTTATTGCGGTTAATTATCTTAAGTTGATTAAGAGCTTGTCCAAACCCTTAAAGAGGATTGTAATTGCAGCATTGGTTTAGTTGAATTAACGATGTTTTATGAGAATCAGCTCAATCCTTGCAAAATTTTGTCTCGATATAAAGATATAAGTCGGTTTATCATCGAATCCGAAGAAGTCTTTGAATGATTTTCGTGATTTTTGGACTTAATAGTAGTTTACAGCTTAAACGAGTGAACCATTTCATCGATCAACAGTTCATCGAGCTGCAATAGCTGCTGAACAAATTGAATTTGGCAAACTAAATTAAGCCTCCATTACAATCGGATCAGAGAGCATATCGATTCTGAAGATGAATGCACCTGTGTACCTTTCATCAGAATCAATAACATTTGATGAACTTGTATTTAAAACTTCTATTTAGTTGAATCTTTATAAAATATAAAAGTTGAAACTCTGAACAATCAGTTTCAATTGAGAGTAAGAAATGCACAAGTCAACCATTCACAATATTTTGAAACACTCTGTATTGAATAAATTTTCTTGCTTTTCATTCTGAATTTTATTCAATAAAAGTGAGCAATTTTGTTGAATCAAAACCATTTCATTCAGTTTGGTTAAAGATAATCAAACATCAAGTTGTTAGATTCAATTAGAGTCACAATTATTGATACATAATCGTAGCTTTTTTAAACAACTTTACATCATTTCAGGTGTTGAAAAAAGGTAAATTTTGAGTCAAAAAGCAAGAAAAAAATGTTTCAATCAAACCACTGACAGGCTTGAAATTTGCTGTTGAACAAAACAAACATTGTAAGATCAATCAAACAGCAATAATCATAATATTTTGAATGACAAAGAAGCGAGTTTTAATCTTTACTCATCTTTACTCATCTTTGTATATTTTTGTTGACATCATTGATCCATGATAAAATTCATTGAAATGTAGAATGCAAAAAAGCAGGGAAAATGCGATTAACATGAAAAAGATTTGAAACTGAAAACAAAAACATTGTAATCAATTGTATCGTTGATTCGTTATCATCATAACTCTCATTATTTCCATCATTCTCATCACTCTCCATGAAGATAATAATGAAATGAACATTTATTTTCATCTAAACTGTGTATTGATTTTTATCATTTAACGACTTGGTGACTTAATCAAGAATCAGAAGGAGGCCAATTTAAAAGCAGCTCACTCATAATGATGATGACTTTCAATGATATATTTGCTCATATTATTTTTGTTCAGTTAAACAACCACCATTGATGATGATGATGATCATAATAATAATGATCATCATCATCATCATGAAAAAGAAAAGACAAGTTAAGCTAAAAGAATAAGAAAAGAGTATTCATCAACTTCTCTCAAGGGACAAATTGCTTCCAATGATGAACCGTAACTCGTTGCTTATCATCCATTCTAGCGCCCTCTTTATTCCTACTCATCATCATTATCATCAACATCAACATCATCAACATCAAAATCTTCTTATTCCCTGTCATTTCTTATCAATTTCAACTCCTCAATACAACTCAAGAAAAAGCTGGAAAGAAAGGAAAATAATGAAAGCAAAATTACAACCAAAATATCGATCCCATTTTTAAGTTATAATATCATTCGACTCCCACTTTCATCCCCTTTTTGTCTCATCAACTCTTTCGGTGTAAATTTTCACCATTCAAAGGAGAAAAAACGGAATCAGAAAAAGTTATCAACTCTACGTGGAGTAAAAAAATGTTTAACTTTTATTTCTTAAACCAGGAATGCAAACAAAACTCCCATTTTCACTCCCAATCTGATTCCCTCAACTTTTTTTCTGTTTCATCTTTTCATTATTATTGAATAAAAGTCTCTTGAGCTTTCAGTTTTCAGATTTGTTTAATTTGCAAATTCATTTTGCAAAAATTCAGATAATTCCTCGAGTTTCCAATTGTCCTCAATTGAATCTTTCCAATCAACTCAATGTTGGAAAGAAAAGAAAAGATTTTTTTTCTCAATTTTTTTCCTCACAATTTGCTTACCTATTTGCTGACATTTTAATCAATTGAAGTCAAAATTAACTTTTCAACCTTTCTGTTTCTTCAGGTTTCAGGTTGATCAAAATTGATCAAGTTTCAGTTGGTTCTCAAGATTATGATAAAGTTTCATGTGTGTTGTGTTAATAACTTGATACACACAAGTGATAATTAAATTTATACCTTTTCGTGTGATTAGAGTTTGGGAAAAAAGGAGAGCAAAAGTTAAATTAATTATTACTGATTAACAATTATTTCAAGTCTTTCTGGTCTTTCAAGTTACTTAATTTTTTGCTTCAAAGTTACATCCAACGTTCACTGATAGATAGTCAATATAAATGATGATGAATATCTTCAATTAAATGTTCAATTCATCATTGATTTGTCACCATGAAGAGAACGCGAAAATTACTTAACATTTAATATTAAATGAATAAACCGTTTTGACATGAAACCATCATCATGATGAGGCATCATCTTTGGCCGTTTGTCATCTCTCATCTTGATCGTCTTCTTCCATCAAAATGTCATTAAAATTTGATGAAAAATACTTAATACTTATTATAATGTACAGAGACTGAGAATGAGAGGAATGATGATAAAAAAGAAAGTAAATAAGAATGATGATTTCTTGTTTCCTTTGAGATTTGAACATTAAAATGGCTTAAAGGTAAAATTTGTGAATATTGTTACTTTGACAGCCCCAGTTTTACCTGGGGGTAAATTTTCACTTGGCCTTTTCTCCCTCCTTTCAAAGCTCAACTTCCCACTCTCCTTTCAATAGTAATCATAATCATCATAATAATGGCATAAGTATCATTTCAGTTTCACAATTTGATCACCATTTTCACCACCATCATCTTCATTTTAGCTCATCTTCATGTCGATCCTCATCTTGATCATCTTTCTTCTCGTCCCTTGATTCACTCAATTATTGACCATCAATCGCCTTTTAATAAATCTTTGCCATTACATTTAGATAGTCATCTTTTAAATCTTGAAAAATTAGCCTCAAATGATGTCAATTGATCCCAATTAGATTTAATCATTGAAATGCAACAGATAATTTAATATTAAATGGGTTGATAAGCAAATTGTTGAACCTAAATCATGATGAAACAAAAGATTCTGGTCAAATTGAAAAACAAATAAAATCTCATTTACCCAAAAAACCATTCAACTCTTGAATTGAAAATGCCTTTTTACTGGTAAACCTTTAAAACCAGGCAAAAAACTGGTAACTTTACCAAAATTTCAAACAAAACGATTAACTAGTTAACCATTAATAATCATTTTCACCTGAAAGGTTTAACTTAACAAACAACAGTTAACAACAATGATATCATTAAATCAATCAATGTTAGTTAAAATACAATGAGAAAACCGGTAACGAGGAGAAACACAAAACAACAAAAGTGACTTTGTTTATCCTCAAGGTAAATTGATATTTTACATCCACAGTAAATAGTTTAAATGATGTACAATCCTGTTGAGATGATGATGGATCAGTTGATCATCATTATCATCATGGTATTCGTCTTCCTTTCTTGTTATCATTTGGCGATAGTCATTATTGTGAATTGCAGGGAAAAAAACGTTTTTAACTGTTCAGTATTTTTGTGTTCACTGGTTTAATATTGATTAAGGTTAACCAAATCTTAATTTTCATTCACCTTTTTTTTGTTGTTCTTGCGTTCATAACTTCATGATTAACTTGCGTGCAAAAGGATGATGATGATGGGATGGAGATGAGGATGAAGAGAAACAAATCAAGTTAATTTAACTCAACCGTGTTAACAATACAATAATCAATTGTTGCTATTGCCGTTTGTTTGTATGATTAACAAAAAATTGTTTCTCAATGTTGTTGTCCTTTTTCAATGTTGTTACCAGTTTATGTAATATATTTTTTGAGCTTGAAATGAACACACACACAAAAAATAATACAAAGTGAATGATGATCATTTGCCTCAAGTTAATCACGATTTTAAATTAACAACAATTTACAGTCAACAAAAAAATACACTTTTTTCTTGCCTTTCAAATTTGTATTTCAATTTCCGTTGATAAACATTACCATTTCAATTCACATGTTGATAATTATTAACAATATAATGATTATTAATGGTAATGCAGAGTAAATTTCAATCAAAAATAGTTAATTTATTATGTTAATTGTAAAAAAATACAATAATCATAGTCTATACAGATTGTAATAATGAAATTGTCCCTTCTCTTTTACCGGCAAATAATGGCGCCGTTGGTTTTCTGGTAGGGAAAGGGATGATTCATTTGGCTGTTTTTTCATTTCCTTGAGTTGCCATTTTGTTTTTCATCAAATGTTATGTTTAATTTAACAATTTGAATCAAATATTTATATTTATTGTTATTTGTTATGCTACCTCTCACTGTGATTAACTATTGATTTGTATGCGTTTGTGGGTTCAAAGGTTTCACTTAAAATAAATGGGTATCCAGCCAGTCAATGTTTGATGAGAAAGTGTCATTCTAGAAAAAGGTAAATCTTGATTTATGAATTGTGATTTATGTCAAATTTCATCCACAGAATGGATAAGCTATTTTTTGACAACTTTTCCTTTCCAAAAGTTTTCTCTTCCCTCTTCCCTCTTCACCATTACCATCATCATAATCATCATCAGCAACAAAACATGAACATCATTTTGACGTGAAATCATGTGCTTCTTTGCCTTCATTTATTTCTCATCATTTTTACAGCGCCTTCATCATCATCTTGGTGTCATCATAAGGTGATAGATGTGAATTAAGCAGGACACAGACAAAGTTGATGGTCACCATGAATTCATGATGATGGAAACGGTTTCAATCTAGATAGATTGATATTACTTGGTTTTGACATTTATTTGACGTACACATCAAAAGATAACTAAATTTCTGGTCTTTCTCTTCAATCTTTTTTTGGCTTTTCACTTGATCACCAATTTGAATTTGAGTTTGAGTAAATTTGCATTCATTAACAGATTCTGATTACTGATTTTATTATCAATGAGTCTTTCCCAATCTCAATAATATCTTTCCCACAATTTAATTTATATTTTTCATTAAAATTAGTTACAAAACAGCGCAAAGCTGACAAAACTGTCAATGATAATTAGCCCAACAAATCAATTATGAATAACCTTTTTTTTTGTGATTATGTTTTTTTTGTAAACCAGCTGCTTGTTGATTGTCGTTGCTGCATTTGTTTGCAAATATAAGCTGAAAGCCTGATGATGCTTTGATTATTATCATCATTATCAACAGCAAAAATTACCCTTCAACCAAGGAGCAACTGAAAAAGTATATAAAGAAGTGAAGGGAAAAAGATTGTTATTACTTGATCAAGATTGATTAAAATCTCATTATATTTAACCTCAAAAGTACACTTAAACTTGAACCAAAGTCTTGATCGGTTTAAAACAGTTCAATCAATTAACAATCAATTTAAAGTCACTCATTTAAACGATTAATTGTCGATCTCAATATCATACTCATTTCCAATCGTCTAATCGTCAGTGATATTAAAACAAAATTGGATCAACAAGAACCTCCGGAAATAATAAATCTTATTAATACCCTGTTTACTCAGGAAATAACAATTTTTCTCCTCTTCCAATCCAGATTAACACAATCAATAAACAATTGAGATTCACCAAAACAATTGTCTATTTAATCAATAACAATTAACACCAAAATGTTACCCAACACTTAACACCAGTTAACCTGTTTACATTGAAAATCAAATATTGAAATGTTCCCTTGATCTTGACTTTGGCTGATGATTCTGACTAAAGATTCTGGTTGATGAATATGATCTTGACTTTCAAATGATGATGTGAATTTATAATAACAGTTGATGTTTAAAAAAGGCCAATAGGTTAAACATTTTATTTGTTTATTTGCCATCTAATCCGTGTGGTTAATACTGTAATCAATACATATTGAAGGCAAAGTGGATAAGAAGATGTAATGATATTGGCAAGATTGAGAGAGATTTTGGCAACCATTGATTACCTTCTCATCTTGATGATGATTATGATGATAATATTCTGTAAGAAAGAGTCTAATTATATATCACAGAAGATGAGAGAGAAGAAGGAAGAGAAAAGGAAGAAAAGTCAGTGGATGTTGTTTGACAATTGATTGATGGAGATTTTTAGGAGGACTCATAAGATGAGGGTGGTAAGAGTGAGAGAGAATCGAGTTGATTTATGTGTCCAACCAAATTTTGGAAGTGAGCAGAATGGGTCTTGATGATGTTGATGGTCCTGAAAAAGTCCAATGAAACCAGAAAACAACTTTTCCTTTTCTTTCCAAATGCAATCCAATTGATGGTCAATTCATCAATTTTACTTCTAATGGGGAAAACAGCGTAACAACAAGACGAAAAAGACAGAGAAACAGAAAGACTCTGGTTACTAGGCCCGAGGGAGTTTTCATTCTTTCTCTCATTCTCTTTCTTTTTTTGTGTCAGTGAGAAGATCTTGATGATGATGATGATGTTGATGATCTTCATTTTCATTTTCAGCTTGAGCTTCTTTGAGAAGCTTTAAACTGCTTTGGGTCAATGCTAAATGAATGAAAGGCACACTTAAATTGGCGAAAGAAACGAAACAATTCCTCTTGGGATCCATTGAAATATACATTCGCTTTTTTTTCTTCTTCGCTTTAACACAACAATAACAAAATTCGTAATCATCATTAATATCATCTACTTTTATCGTCATTTACATTCTCATTCTCATCAACCATCATCAACTATCACCATCAGGATCATCATCAGTATCAAAACTTTTACTTTCCTCATCTTTTTTTCCTAGTGACAACTCTTTCCTTTTCCTAGCTTGACGCCCTGTCATTTGCAAATCACTTTGAGTTGCTAGTAAAAGAGAAATGTCATCATCATCTTCATCATCAGGCATGGTGATGGCGGTGATGAAGATGACGAAGATGAGAATCATGTTCATCACCTTATCACACCATAATCTTCACCATTATCATACTTTGATATCATTTCTTGAGCCTAATATGGATGAAATATGAGTGATAAAAATCGATTCCATGTCCGGAATAAGTTTATCATCAAAAATGAAAAGATGCTGATGATGATGACAAATAGTGAGTGAGTGAGTGCAAGAGGACAATAAAAGTAGCGATAAGTAGCAAGACAAATAAGCTAGATCAGCTTCTGAAGATATTGAACATTGAAAAGTATGTGAGTGAGAGCGAAGAGGAAAGGTAAGAGGATGATAAGAAAATCATTAAATCATCACAAGTCGAAGAATGTTTTCCTTTTTTTTCTTTCTCCTGGCGAATGTTTCTTTTTTAACTTTCTGTTCGTTCCTTTTTTGCTCGTTTTGTTTACTTTAAATAGATTCTCTTCATTTAGTTCCATGTCAATGATTCCATAGATTCCATATCATCATGTTTTTCCAACTCCCCCAACCTCCTTCACCAGCATCTTCCTCTTCATAGGTCTTGCTTGTTTCTTGATCATCTTTTATCTCTTCTTCTCTGTTTCCTGTCTCCTTGACTCCGAATGAAACATTTCATGTTGATTCAAGCACAAATTGATATTTTCATCTAATTGGAAGAAAAAAAAGTTCTTGTTCATTTTGGTTGCCATATTATTATTATTACTTACTCACTTACTTGATAAATTGCAATCAATCAAAATAATAACCAACAGACAGCTGAGAATAAAGCTTAATGATAACTTTTTTTATCATATTTACTATCGACAATGTCTTCGTTTTCGTTCTTACCTTTCTCTTATGTGTAACCATAATAATGATAATAATAATAATAGAAATAATAATAACCCGTCATTCCAATCAAACAATAGGTAAACACTCTTCTTTCTTTATATTTCTTGTTTTTACCTGTCAACTACTCACAATTGAACATCAAACCATCAAACAAACAAACGGTAAATACACATCAATCAAGGTGAATAATGACTGATTGATGGTTTGACGGGCAATGAGTAAAGATATTCCTATTCAATTTTTACACTTAAATATACATGAATATATATCATTCCAACTGATCAAATTAAAGAGAGTAACAATAAGTTCCTATTGATTGTTGAAGAATCGTCTTTTTTTGTTTTGATTTTGCTTCATCCTTCATCAGGTTGACACATCCAAGTTTGGTGTGAATCAAAAGCAAAAAGTTGCATAATAATCAATTCAGACATTCAGATTGTTCATGATGACCTTAGATACGCATGCATGTAAATAATAGTTTGATTATCAGACACATTATGCTTTCGTCTCTTCACTTGTTAACAGCAGATTTTATCAATTGAATTTGTCCGACAGGTGAAACTGAAATGATATAAATTAGCATTGAATCTGAAGAGAAGAAAGTTAGAGAAGATAAAATAGCTGATTTGAGTAAACAAAATTGTGTTGACAGTAAATTGTCATCAAATTGTTGTGGTTAGAGTGACAAAATGTAAAAGATGTAACTTAACCACTTAGCGTCATGGTTCACCATTACTTACATTTTGTCTTTACATCGCTCATATTATCAAGTGAAAACGATTGAATTTGTTGAACTGGGCGTAAAATTTTTGGCGTAAACCTTGATCAATATGTTGTCCCTCATGAGACTGTTGATCCATTTTTTCACTTTCCCGCTTTTTTATTTTCCTGCTTCTTCTCTTCTCCCTTTCTTTAGCCCAAGGAAGGCTGTAAAAAAAAGAAGATGAAAGAGGCTGATCTTTTTTGCTGTTTTTTAACACAAAAAAAACCAGCAACCTTTCAACAACTACCGTTACCTTGTAACCTTCACCTCCTCCCCTTACCACTCTGAAAAGCCTGTTTCATTCCAATATTTTGACAAGCCTTTTGACTTCAACCAAGCACAAAATAATACAACCAAAACAAGCCTCACTTAACTGTTCATTTCAAAAGTTATTCTCTTCTTTACTCCTCTGTAATGTATACAAGCATACATACACACACACTCACTCTCACTCACTTGCACTCAGGGAAGACAAAAGAAAGAGAAGATGAGATGAAAGCAAGCTAAAAAGAGAGAGAGGGAAGATGAAGATATTTGAGGAGAAGTTAGATAATCTTTTCTCCTCATTGATGTAGCAATATCTTGATTTGCTTCCCTTTTTTCGCACTGTAACCATTTCGTCTTCAGATATCAACAGCTCTAGACTTTATTATCATCACCACATGATTTAGTCATCATCATGTCACTTATTTTAAAACACAATTGCCTACAAAAAAAGGTTTGTTCACTTGATCACTATTGAAATTGAACCTGTAAATCAAGAGAAAGATAGAGAGAGGATAAAAGTAACAAAATTATTATCAACAAATTTGCTATTAGTACATGACAAAACAAACCTTTTAAAATAAAGAGTAAAACCAGCATTCAATTAAACCCACAGAATAACGGCAAAAGATGAAACAAAAAGACAAAGACCACAGTGAATAGATGAAGAGACACAATTAAACACAAAATTGAAACATACATGAACAATTACAAGACCACAAATCTGTTTTAATTACAATAAATCGTCAGAAGATGAGAACAAAGCAAAAGAGTGAAAAAAAGCCAATCATTATTTATTTTTCACCTCATTACAAGAAATGTCTTGTCGTCTACCATCCGTAACCGCCATCTAGTGAATAAAAATAAAATGGAGCAAAATAAAATTGAATTATCAAAAAGATTAGAAATAAATTCAAAAAGTAAACAAGAAATTGTAATTATCATTAAAATCAAGTGAAATCAGACTGAAACAAAAGAAGTTGTTTCAAAGCAAACACTAAACGAGCATCAGCAACAAACAACAACAGTAACAACATAAAACCAATTGAAATGGTGGGTAATTTTTAATCAAAATGCCTCATCAAAATAATAACAGCAGCAGCAACAACAATAATAATGATCATTATTTTTACAACTCACAAAGACTAATGATAAATAAAATAAAAAGGCAAATGCAAAGAAGTAGTTGAAACAAGAAAAAAAATTAAATAAATTACTTGAAAAGCCAAAAAAAACAAGCAAAGGAGATGAAGAAAAAAAACAAGTTAAATCAGCATACAAAACTCACCTTACATTGCTAAAGCGTAAATTATCGGCTATTCTTGCCATTCTTTCCTATTATTATACTTTATTATCATCTATATATTATCCTCCATAATAATAATAATAATAATGATAATAAAAAAATAAAAAGTAATATAAATAATATAATAAATAAAAATAAATTCAGAGCCAGAAATGATTATCTTTGTACAAGAGTTGAAGTGAAAAGAGCAGCAGCAAAAAGAGATTGAGTGATATTTTCAAATCATCTTTGTGTCATAGCATAATTTTACCTCCTTCAACTTCACCATCATTATCATCCTTCTCATCCTCATCATCATCATTCTCTGTGTACATTCACTGTGTGTTTCCCTGTAAAGAAAGTAAATGAGCCCTGCAGATATAAATCACCGGTAATGTTTCACTTCCAGTAAAGCTAATACATAAAAGACTTGGAATGAACTGGGAGTGAAAATTATGAGATATTTTCTCACTATCACATTTATATTGACTCCCGACTGATTCGTGCAACTTTCCTATTTATTTTTTCATCCTCATCATCATCATCATTAAATCAACTCTCCTCTTCTCACTCGCATATAATTAAGAGTAATTTTTTAGCTCACTTTTAATTTGATTTTTGTCAAAATTTATATACACCAATCAAGGAATAGTGCAATAACTTATCCTTTCACAAGTTTAATTTTCACCAATGAATGGATGAAGGAGGAGGAAAAATTATCATCAATAATGATGAGATGAAAGGATAACCATCATTAGTTGTTTACGTTAGTTGCAAGAATGTTACTCTTTCCATTATTGATTGAAATAATTGACTCTGGTAATTAAATGGTTTCATTGGATCTGGTGAAATAATTTCAGTTGTATGTACAATTAACATTAACCAGTTTGATTTGCGACATTTTTGCTTGAAAAAAAAAGGTTGGGGAAAAAAAGGTAAAAAATGATTTACAGAGAAAAATGAATTTTTGATAAATTATCGTTTCGTTTCTTTCATTTTTTAAAACAAAACTTGAAAGATGATGTTGCTGATGATGATGATGGTGATGAAGATAGTTGAACAACTGACAGACTTTTATTCTTGAGCAGGTTAAGTGATGATACATCTTCAACATCTTTTACCTTCACTCTCTTGTAAACTTGACAGGTTAAAAATCAGACAAAAGACGTTTACCTTGAAGATGATTGTGATTTATTTTTATTTCAAGCTAATCACGCTTAATTATAGACTCACCTAGGGCATTATTATTACACCTTATTGATGGTTTTTTTTGCTGTTTTGTTTTATTACAACTGACTGTACCAAAACAGCGAAAAAAAAGAAACAAGAAAAAAACAAAAAAAATATAACCAGCAACAATTACAGTCACTGAACCAGTGATTATGTTTGTTTGTTTGTCTCCATTAATTAACATTGATCTTTGTGTGCAGTATTTTTTTGTTGGTTTCATTTCATCTGCTGTTGAATATGATCCTCAAGATGGTTATGATGATTATGAATCTTGCTTGATGAGTTGAAAAGATTGATTTAGATGGACAGTAAATTGTAATTTATATTGACTGGAACTTTTTTTTTGAATATTTGCTGCTGACAAATGTTGATTTATTTCAGTGATTTAACTGATTTGTCTTTTATGCTTGGTAAACATCAAAAGGTAACTTGAAGCCATTTTTGATTTAGTCTTGGATCTTTATTGAATTGATTTGTTGCATGTGAATCCATCCTCTTCTTCAATCATCATTGTATCATCACAGTTAACTTATATTCAGCTCCCACTATTACTGCTTGTAATAATCATGTTGTTACCTGTCAGGATTGAAGATAGATTTGGTGAAAGAAGAAAATTGAAACAAAAAAAGTTCCAACAGCCAACAAGAAACACTTTGCTTCCTCTTTTCTTGCCTGATATTGAAAATATCAAACTGAAAAAGAGTTGAAGCTTGATCTGATGTGATTATCTTTTCAATCAATTTTAAGGTATTAATAACAGCTAGTGATCTGTTTATAATTGTCAAATTGATTTCAATTATTATTAACTTATTGATTGGAATGAACACGGTAATCATTGTAATTTTGTTATCCACTAATCAGGAATTAACCAGCTTCATTAAATTTAATTAACCAGCTTCATTAAATTTAATCCAGTCTAGGGCTTATTTGTTTATTTGCTTGCTTGATTTTTTGTTTTCAATAGCCTTGGTTCCAAGTAATATAATGTGTTTGAATGTTTTGAATAATTGCCTGAAATAGATTTGATTTTGTGAACCATTGATTTGATTTAGAATAAGATGAAATCAAAGTGACACAGTTAATGTACAATATTGCCTTTTTCCTCGTAATTATATCAACATGATTCTTCATTTGCCAGTTTCAATAATAAATATTGACAAGAGAAGGACCATAGAAGAGAGGGAGAAAGAATGATGAAGATGATGGTGATTATGATGGTGAAGAGGAATAACAGAAGATGAAAATGATGACGAAGAAGGTTAATATCGTAAATTTTGACTGATTTTGTTGATCATTTTGATGAGAAACTGTCAAATAACTGCCAACTCGATGCAATTAATGGTTTCCTTTTAACAGTTAACTCTAGAGAAAGAAGGAAGAGAAAGACGAAAAAGAATTGGTGAGACAAAGGGAAGATGAAGACGAGGATGATGGAAAAGACAGATTAAGACTGACTGACCTTTTATTTACGATCGACTGTACCTTTGTGAAAATTTATTTTCAATTATACTTCAGTAACATTAACATTTTAGTTGATCAAAAAGGCCACAGAAATAGAGACAAGCAAACAGTAAAAAGCTTCAAAACCAGAAAGGCCAAGAATGATGACGATGAGAAATGCATCGAAAGTTTATTTACAAAAGCCACCAAGATGAACGCATAGAACTAGACCATAATTTCATCTTCCCATTGCTCCTTGATGCTAATTTATAATGACACTTTGAACACAGGACAGGTAATAAAAGATAAATATGCAGAAAAAAATTAATTGATCAATTGACACATTGGAGATGAAATAATCGTTGACTGAATAAGACTGACATAAGACAGTGTCTGATTGTCATGTTAGGAAACAAAATATCTTACCTTTTCAAAGACAAAGCAACAGTTAACAAACAAGCAAAAAACTAAATTAACATTAACATTAAATTAAAATTAAAATTAGACAATAAGAAGCGCAATCACGCTTCCATAATTAGGAGGGAAAAAGTCAGCTGATCTGGTTGCATTGACAACCAGAAACTGGTTAAGTAATAAATTGAAAAGAAGAGGGAAAATCAATTTGAATTAAATTTAGCCAAAATTATTGTTAAATTGTCAATATTTAATTGAACCGATTAAAAGTATCTTTCGATAAAATAATTAGAACAAGGTTAAAATGTTCTTACAAGTAATTAACCTTACAGGTAAATGGCTTGAAATGAAGTGCAAGTGACAAAAAATCGTTTGCAATTAACCAGCAAAGGAAACAAAAAATTGTTAATCTAAATAATAATGCAAAATGAAAGTTGATTGGTTGATTATTTGACAGTTGAACGCACTAGAGCGATCATGATTTATTAGAGGAAAAAAGATGTTTGTTGTTAACCTTGAGCTGTTTAATAATAATAATAATATCATCATTATTATCTAATAATATTACATTTACAGTGGAAAAAAGAGCAACTTTCAAGTCAATTATTATTCTTATGTATTAGTAAATTGATAAACTGTTAACTTAACATTGATTAACTATGTTCATCATCATCATCCTCAACAACAGCAGCAACAACATGTTTGTTAATGAACAAACAAAACAATTCCTACTCATGATCAGATTTTATTAACCTCGGGCTAATTCTTGATTCCCCCTTCATCCCCTCGTTATCCTTGAAAATGATATTGATAATCATGATATAATATTAATAATAAATATTAAATTAATAATAATAAATAATAGCAACGAAACGATTTTTTTGTTTCAAAGATTAATGTTGTTTCGTTTATCATGTTAACCAAGCCTGTAAACCCAAACACACACACACACATTTTATACATGAAAAAAGGTACAATATAACCGTGAGATAATTTTTACCTGTAATAATGAAAACACAAGAAAGGCTATTTTTAATAATAATATAACATTCGGAAGTTGAAATATGTCTTCAAGATTAATATGATAATAGGAAATGATTCAGATTTTGGTCTTCTATTATTCAATGTTACCTTTGTTTGGGTAAAAAAAAGGTAAAGAAACCCAAAAAGTGGAACCTTAAATTTAAGGTTAACCTTTTCATTTGCTTTCTCAAATCTTGAATCAGCTCAAAGTAAAAACATAAATCAGTGTAATAATAATGATAATAATAATGGAATCAAATCTTTTGGCTTTGCTTTCCTTGTTAATACAGGTTAATAAAAATAGGATTGACCATCGGCCATTACAGTCAATCAGTGATTTATGTCTTGACAGGACGAGAAAAGGAGAGAGAGAGAGAGGAAAAAATAGACAGAGAAAAAAGAGATTTTCTTTCTCATTTCATCTTCTTCTTCCTCTTCATCTTTACCATCTTGCTCGTCTTTACAAAGCCATTGTTTATTACCTTGACTCTCATCATGAAGCGTCAAGTTGAAGGCAAAAAACATTTTCTGGTTAAAAACGGTTCCTACCTTATATAACGATTTAGTCCGTTATGTATGGCATGATGATAAGGAAGACAAATAGTAGACTGAAGATATACACAAAAAAATATCAAAATTTATGAGTTAACCATTGGCAATGACAGGAGAAAAGGAAGACGAAAAGAAGATGAAAATGAAGATGGTAAAGTGTATGTATTTTATGAGTTACTTCTGGTGTTACAACTGAAAGCAAAATGTTAACATTTGGATGAAAAGGCCAATAGAAGAAAGAGAAAAAAACAATCTTCTCTTACTTTCCTTTCTTTCTCAGGGAGGGTGAAAGATTATCATTATTTTTATTATTATTACAATCATTATTACTTTGGATAAAGATTGGCCTTGCTTTGGCTCCTTTTTTTTGAATCAATGGGCTAAGCTTAACTTTTTATATCAGAGCAAAGGAGCAAACCAAACCTAATAAATTATCTGCTCAACTTTTCATCTCAAATATCGGCGAAGAAAAGTCTCTCTCTCTCTCGTCTTCCATCGATTGGTATTAGCGTCTCTTTATTAAAACGATGTTCCCTCACTTTATCATCATCATCATCATCATTCAATCAAAAGTATGCGTGTTTTTTTGAACAAGAAAAAAAATGCTGCCAACTTGAAGTTAAAATTTATGATTGTTCCATAAATTTGTTGTAAAGGTTTGTCATAATTCTTGTAAGAGAGGGAGAGAGAGGATGAAGAGAAATGATGATCTACATGAAGATGATGATATCTTTAGCTAAAAACCATTAGCGGGTCAAATGATCCTTCGGGATGATTTTTCATCTTCTGTCTTCATCTTTTACTCAACCGTAATTATGTATCCATCCCTGACGAACCTCACTTTCTCTCTTTCTTTCTTTCTTTCTCATCTTCTTCATCATCTTTCATCATCATTTTTCATGTTTAGTAATTTTTACTCTCAAATGTAGGAAAAAAAACTTGGCTTTGTAATTGATTTGCTTCAGGGCTTTATCTTCATCTTTATCTTTCTCTTTCTTTTCTCTTTACTAACAAGTTTTGTTATCTTCCTATCCAAAGCATCATCAACAAAATGATTCTCATCTTCACCTGTCTTCGTTATGATTACCTTTCCCTGTCAAACAAATTACCTTCAAAATAAAAACAATATAATACATCAAATCCAAATACATAACATTGTCAACCTTAGAGGAGAAGGCAAAAAAATGATTAACTTTCCTTTTTCTAATCACTTTTTTCACCTACTTTTTTTGGGTTCATCTTCATCTTTTCATCATTTTCATCATTTTCATCAGTCTTTTCATCTTGCATCAGTCTTTTCATCTTGCTTCTGAATTTACCTGAATGTTGGATTAATCAATTGCAGTATGCAATATTGTGATAACTCAGTTAAATTGGAAAAACTTGCAACTCTAATCATTAATTTATTCAATTTTTACCAGTTAACAACGAAAGTTTGGGTGAAAAAAGGTTTCATTACTTTGGATATTTTAACATGAATTTATCTTTAAACATTAATATATATATTTGTATTCATCTTATCATATTCATTTGAAACTTTCTTAAAGGGTATGATGATGATGATGAGCCTCTTGATAGGCTCATCGTACTCTTCAACTGAATTTGCAATATAATACAAGAAGAATGTTACTCATTTGTACCAATTGAGGTTTTTAGTTTCAAGAAACAGAAGATGATGTTGATGATGATCATCATCATGGTGAAGAAGAAGAAAAAAATCTAGATTTATAGTGATTGTCTGAATAATACTCAGTGAGTTGTGAGTTATATCTTTATAAAGCAGGATGAATATTATCTGAGTTTCGCTTTTTTTATCCTTATCTTGTGAGTAAAACTGTTTTGTGAGGTGAAAGAAAGAAAAGGGAAAATTGATGTTCCTCATCAAGATGTTGATGTTGATGATGATCATCATCATTATCATCAGTATATCTCATCATGTAATTCATAGTTTTTCCCATCTTCTTTTTTTCTTCTGTCTAATTCTCTTTCTTTTTCTTTTGGGTAGTTTATCGAAGTAGTTAGTTTTTTACTCTTCTTTGCCTTTCTCTCGCCTTTACCAAAAACTAAAATGACTTAAGTAAAGTACAAAGATAAGCAAAACAGAGTAAAGCGTTCATCTAATTGACTTTATTGATGGGTTCAATATATTTACCTTGATGATGATGATCATGATCATCATTATCTTTAGTATCACTGGTTAACAATAAGACAAAATGTTGAATAAAATTAAAGGAGCAAAAAAAAGAGAAACTTAAAGATAATCATTAATCAAGAATGACACTTAAGATAAACTTCAATAGAAAATTAAACTCCATTAAATATGATTATTTATATTATTATCACTATTATTATGATTTATCATTGTTAATATCAGTTGACAATTGATTGGAGAAACAGAGTAAAGGCAGAAATGATTCTAATAATAATCATTATTAATAAAATCAATCACACTTTGATCGTCACTAAAACCAGTAAAAATACTCAGGCCTAACATTAAAACTGAAGCTTACCCGGTTCAGTCTCCATCTATCGGACTCATTATCGTTATAATTAGTAATGCGATCGGTTAAGGGTTAACCCATTAGTTCCGCAAGATGGAGCAAATTAGCAGCTATTTGGCGGCAAAGAGTTTGACTTTTGTTTACAATCCGTTTGTTTACCGTTTTTATTTACTTATGTATCAACAAAATGTTAATGTTAATTTATTTTTTTAATCTATTAGGTATGTGGTGTGGACAATCATTTAAGACGCTTGAAGATATGACTCGTCATATGAGGGTTACTCAACATTACACCAATATTATAAGCCAGGAGCAGATAATCTCATGGAAGACACCAGAAGATAAATTGGCTCAAGCTCATGTTAATGCTGTTCTTACTTGTAAAGTTTGTGACGAATCTTTTGGTTCACTCAAGGAATTGTCTAATCACATAATTAAAAATGCTCATTACAAGGAACACATAATCCGAAGTATGACCGAAGGTGGACATGGACGCCGTCGGCAAACTCGTGAGAGGCGGAAAAAATCGTTACCTGTTAGAAAACTGTTAGAATTGGAAAGAATGGAATTGGTTGGTAAAGAAGGGGTTCCAAGTGTACCCACAGGTGGACCTTCTTCACCCGGTTCATCAGTTCGTTGTTCATCCTCTGAGAGGGCATCTTCAGAAAGTCCTTCTTTACCAGTTCAATCAGGTCACTCTCTTGTACCTTCATTACCACCTCCACCTCCACCTCCTCCTGCTCATCAGCACTCTCACCCTACTCCCTCTTCTACTTCTACTTCTCATCATTCCATATCTTCTCCATCATCAATAAATAAATCATCATCTCGTAGTGCCAAAAATGATTTTAATAATCATCATCACTCTCATTCTCATCAAATGATTATCAATCCAACAGATGCGGCTGGATCAAGGCTATCATCAAGTTTATCGTCATCATCAATGATTACCTGTGATGAGTGTAATGAAAAATTGGATGCCAAAAATTTTATCGCTCACATTAAAATATGTAAATCACTTCCATCTTCATCGAGTTCATCTGATAGGAAATCACCTTCTCTATCAAAATCATCTACATCACCCTTACCCACAAGTCCTGCAAATATTACTTCTAATAATTTATCCTCCTCATCACTTAAGGTGCCAACAAGTTCTTTCTCGAATGCCAATAATCCTAATAATTCCAATAATAGAGACAAAGACAATTTGCCTTCTGAAGGATTGGGAATCAAATCAGAAACATCTGCAGGTGGAGTTCAACTCTCCTCTAGTTCAATTTTAGGCTCATTTGGTTTAAATCATCAAGGATCAGCAGATGATCCTTTAGTATCTTCGGGTGATTCACCACCAACAACGCCAGCCACCAGTGGCTCATTTTTGTCGTCGATTGAAAAACTGATTGAAAAATCATTTGATTCAAAGTCAAGGAAAAATCAAACAACCGGAATCCTTCAGAGACTTGGTATTGACGAAGAAGTTTGCCCTCCCTGGCAAAGTCTTTCCGGTTCAACATCATCTCAAAACAATGTTACCGGTCACTCGGAATCTCATCATTCGGGTCCTTCATTTGCATCTTGGTCCCAACAATTAGAAAAATACTCATTCCATGGATTAAAAGATCGATTATCAACAAGTCCCGTTCCTTCTGGAGCATCATCTTCATATCAAGGTACTCGAGGGGAAAATGGTTCATTATCATCTTCCTCGGAATCTTCCTGTGATGATTCTAACAGTTCATTTGATCATCATTCCCAACATCAGTCGCAATCTGAAACACTTAATGCAAATAATAAACATCATCGTAATAAGAAAATTGATCAACACCTGTCAGGTTCAACTCTAAGAGCTTCTGGCTCACCCTCAGCGGCTGCATTGGCTGCTGCTGCTGCTGCCGCCGCTGCATCAACGGCGGCAACAGGAGCAGCACCTTCTTCAACTTCAACTGGAGCCTCAGGAAATGATGTACCAATGACACCATCAGGATCTGGAATAGGAAACAAATCATCATCATCATTATCATTTCCAATGTCTTCAATGATCTCTCGTCTAGAAGAAACAATTGCTCGAATAACTGGTTCACCATCAACAGGATTTAACAATAATAACAGCAACAACAACAATAGTAATAATCGAAATAATAAACATAGTCAACCAAGTAATAGTCCAAGTCCTTCATCAGTTCATTCGAGCAATTCAAATCCGGGAACACCAATAATCAATCATAATAATCGTTCTTCCTCTTCATCTCATCGAACTCACAATTCTCAAGCCCATCGTTCTCACCATTCCTCAAATTCTCATCGTTCTTCTTATCGTTCTCATCATTCTCGTCACCATCGACCCAGCTCATTATCATCACCACCACCTCAGCCTCACTTCCAATCATCATCTTTACTAAATAAATTACCGAACATGAAATCGACAATTAAACGGGAATCACTTTCAGAATTGAGTGAAGATGAGCACAATGTTGGACCTGTTTCACCAAAACGCCGATTCCGTCAACGATCAGAAGAGGAGTCAGCAGGTTCACCCGACAGATCAAATCCGGTATCCCCTGAATCACTTCGATCTCCAGGTTTATCAACACCAGATTCAATTGATTCCGATAGATCTCAGGCTGAAGACTTATCAAAGATTAAATAATTAGATTTAATCACCTTTTAGGTTTTGTTTTTTTTTGATTAAACAACACTCGAAAAATAATTATAAATCAATACTAAAATAAAAAGCAAACAAAAAAACGATTCAAAGCTCTAAAATCATAAAGCATATTTAAATTATTGTCACATCACACATCAAAACTCAATCGTCGTTTCAATCATTTTTTGCGACTTCCTTATAAAATTGTTTTAATATGTGTTTAATATTGAACATCTAAACCAACTGATACAAATTGACTAAGCAATTTTTTGTACAAAGATTGTTACCAAACCAAATCGATTCAACTAAATCTAATTTTGGTGTTAACCTAAACATTGATAATGAACTCAACAATTTCTATTAAAAAAGAACGGTCATAATCAGTTAAAATGAAACCTTTTTTCAAATAAGTTCATGATTAAGCTTGGATTGACACTGAAATGGAATCGCATTTTGTTTGGTTAAAATCTTCAAAGGACTGTATCTAGTTTAGACCTTCATCTAATTGAATCAACATCGGGAAAAGTTAATTCTGTTTTAAATGAATTCGGGCTCAGGCTGTATATAATGAAATCTCCATTGAATGAGCGATTGAATTGTGCAAAAGAAACTTTCACCCAAAAGTACACATTTGATGATTAGACCAATTGTGATCTAATCAAATTATATTTGGAATACTTTAATTATTGGCAAACAAAACTTATTAAACTTGCAATTGAAAATAAAAATTGTTTAAAATTTAGATTGAGACTCTTATGCATACAAAAACATTGTAAAAATTGTGTATTAACTTGATATCACCAAATGTGTCAAAACATTTCTCAATTGATTGCGTTAAATTAAATAAGAGTTAATAATGATAACTTTTGCTAATCATTTTTGTCCAAATTGAATGAACCCAAAACAATTAACTTTAATTTACTCACCAATTAAGCAATGAACGTAAAAAAAAAAGATTGTTGAGTGAAAATAAAAATGGTTGATATTAAAGGGAGTAAACTAAAAATGGTAAAGATTGATTAACTTGGTTGATCATTTTGATCAGTGTAACAGAGAAAAGGTTTGGACTTGGTTTGAAGTGATTAACAAACTAAATCTAATTTAATAATAAAGCCAAGTAATTGTCTAATTAACACAGAAATGGAAACAATTTAATCTTAAATGAAAAGCAAAGTTAATAAAGTGGATTAAATGACAAAGAAGAAGCAAGAAGAAAAAGCTAAAACCAAAACTAAAACTAAAAAGCGCAACAAAATTGAAAATCAATAAATCCATTGCATTTTTGGGTTGAAATAAAAATCAATGTTGGAGTTTGGATGAAATGTTGAGCTTGAATCAATGTTAAGTCTAAATCAGTGTTTAACCTCAAATTAATGGCTCTTCATTTCAACTGATTTGATTGATTGAAAGTGAATTTGAATGAGAGCGCAGTTGAAACAGAAAGGTTTCCACCAGAATTAGTTGGGCAAAGAAAGGGAAATGTTTTCATCAGCTTTTTTCAATGGGTGAAAAAATGGGTTTGAAGATGGCTGATAATAGTAGGAGGTTGATAAAGATGGCTTTATCTTTAAGAAGCAAATATTTATTTCACCTAGGAGAGTTGTTTTAGTGAGAAAAATAAAGATGATGATGATCAGAATGATGAGAATGGGAATGATAAAGGGAAGCAAAAAAAGAGAGAGAAGACAAAAAAGGGTATAAAATATCACATAAAGAAGAGGATAAACTGTTATAAAAGGCGAGAGTAAAAAAAAGACATTTAGACTGAGGATATAAATGGATAGTAATAATAGAAATGATAAGAAATGAGAAGATTGAAAGTGAGTTAGAGAGTGATTGGTGAAGATAAGGATGATGTGGATGATGGTGAATTATGGTGATGATGATGGTGGATGAGAAGGAGGTAAGAGAGGAAGGAAGAGTAAAATAGTACATTTGACGAGTTTTTGAGGAAATGTTATCCAATGATTGAAGAGTCGAAGGGATTGCAATTGAGATTTCCACTGGAATAACAGTGGACGTTTGGTTGATCATCATTTCCATCATTCTGCTCCTGATCATCATCATTATCATCCTCTTCTTACCATCATTTAGAAAGAAGAAAGAGACAGAGAAAGGAGAGAGAGCAAAATGAACGACATAAAGGTCTGGCCAGTGGCCATGATTTATATGGGATCTCAGTTGTTTCAGCAATCATTTTCTGGGCCAACTTTTATTTTTATGGGTTGATCAGCCTTTTATTATCAATGATTTATGGGGGTGGGAGGAGGTTCAATGCAAGTAGAGATGATGAAGAAGAAGAGAAATAGAACGGTAATGAGCGGGACTTTTAAATTTTTATTTGCTTTTCATCTTGTTCATCTTCACTGTTCATCATTCCTCTTCATCTTCATTGCCCTACCAAAAGCTATTATATATATTATTTTTATATCATTTTTTTTACGTGAAATACGACTTTCCATCTAAGCATAATGTCCTCTTCATTCATCACTAAACTTAATGCCATTTAGCTCAGTTTACCTATCAAATCTTATTTACTAACATTTTTTACTCTTCCAAGTCATCATCATTTTTCCTCCTTTTTTTTTACCTCCCAACTTTTCCCTCAATCTTCATGTCAACTTTTATTTTATTAGACTTTCACTTTCAACATCAGATTACGTCTAACTATTAGATTAATAGCATAAATAAATATATAAAACATTATCAATGAAACCAACGAATGAGAAGCAAAAAAATATCTCTTTTTGAACACTTGAAAGCAACACATTTTGACCTTTGTTTGTTTGACCAACGGTGAAAAGATATAACATTAAGGTGAGTTAATTAGAGAAGAAATTTTTAACCAAAATTGTTTGTTTAAAATGAAAGTTGAATGTTAAAGTGAAGTTGGTTGGGAGTTAAAAGTTGGACTGATAACAGGGATTGTTGATCAAGATAACCATTTGATCTTGCAGGGATAAACAGGTTGTAAGCTTATCAAATGTTTATTTCAATATTCATCTTTACCAGATTTATCTTCATCTCACCATTTCCATCATTTTCATGTTAACTTTTCCATGTTGCCTTTTAAAGTAGCATTTTGACACTGACGATTGAAGCATCACTCAGATGGCAAATGAAGACAGGGAAAGGCCATTTTAGCTTTCTTAATCTTCACCATCATTCTCGTCATTCTCATCATTCTCAGTAACACTCAATGTTCAACTGTCACTCAGTGAAATGTCTTCTTCTTCTTCCTCATCTTTTCGTCTCTTTTGGCTGATCGATAAACATTCCTACAAGGAAATAAGACACATAAATTAGACAGAGAAACACAGAGAAATAAGTAACCATAAGAAAGGGAAACAATCATTATCAAGCTTTGGTGTCATTTTCAGCTTCTCATCATCATCATCATCATTTTTCTTCGTCCTCCCTTTATTGCTCCATTTCATATCCAGAAAATTTTCACTCCCTTTCTTCATCTGTCTTTCTGTCTATCAAATGTTCACCCTCTTTCTTCAACCCAGATTTTCCTCTTCTTTCACTTTCTTTTCTTCCTTCTCATCAAGAACATCTTCCTTCTTGAAAAACCTGTCAATCCTTTATCCTGATTGTCACCATCTTCACATTCAACCAGATTAATCAAGAAACCAAGAAAAAGACGAATCCAAATTAAATCCCAACTTTTACCTTCAAGTTATCTTTTCATGAGAATGTAAATATTTTACTAAAAATTAAAATGTTGATTAACCCATTCTGATTGCACCTTCAAGCAGGGAAAATTGCTGCAAAGATGATTCTAATGAAAATTGAATGTAAATCAATAGGGGAAAGTTGAAGTTGGCAAAATATGGCGATGAAAAAATTGTGTGAAGCTTGAGATTATGATTGACAAAATGAAATGCTGCAAGTTGATTCTGCGTAAAATGACACAATAAAAGGGAAACAAGACAATCCTCAAGGCATCAATTTGCCTCCTCCTCCTCCTCCTTCATCATCATGATTCAGTTGCCTTCTTGATCATCATCCTCATCATCTTCATCTCTCCTTATTTCTTATAGCCCCATTTATCTTTCTTTATCTTTATGTTTACTGAGAAAATGTTTTGAGCGCAAAAAAAAAGTTTCCCTGTGATGATGATGATGATGATTCTGGGTTCAGAATAAATGAGTGAGATAAAAGTAGTGACTGAGTGAGTCAAAGACAATTTCCTGGTGAACTATTCATTCAATCAATAGGTTGACCTGACAACCAAATGAAAAGATGTGAGTGAGTGAGTGAAGGCAAAGGATGATTTGGAAGAGATGGAAGAAAGAGAATGCCCAAAATGACATGTTACTTCATCAGTTGATGGTAACACAGGATCAGAATGATAACTCTCATCATCATCAACAGTGATGATGGAAGAGAATGAAAACTTTTATTTCATTTCTCTCATCCCTTTTGACTCTCCATCAACTAAAATTTATTTGATCGACAATGACAATCAAAATAAAACACAGTTAGTATAAACTGAGCATCCGTTGATGTTGTTATTGATGTTGACGATGATGATGATGAGCACTATTATGATGATAGTTAATATTATGATGAAAGCCACAGATTCATCTTCACAGGCTCTGAACTGTTGGAAGAAAGGAGAAGAAAGAAGAAGGAAAAAAGTGAACAAAAGTTGGATAAAAACCAATGAAGGTTTACATGTTTATATATTATTATCATTATCATTATTATTATATAAATAAATATCTATTAAGAAGGTAACATCACAAGCATATCAAGTCCCAGAATGATGATGATGAGGATGAGAATGAGAAAGAGAAGATAAATGGCTGTAATTCTTGTTGTTGTTTGCCTTTACTCAATCTCATCAAGTGACGGCAATGATGAAAATTGATCATAATTGAGCGATTCGTATTCGTGAAGTCATCTTTTACTTTCTTCTTCATCATCATCATAATAACCATCATCATTTAGCTTTTCCCGTTCACTTTCTTTTCTACTGTCTATTTCGAGTTCGATTACGCTCATAAACAGTGAAAAAAGATGATGAGGATGAAAAGAAAAATGATGATGATCCCAATGGTTTGATGGGTTGAATGTGTGTGTGTGTTGCTTTAGCTTTATGTTTGTCTGTTGATGATGATGATTATTATGACGATTATGATGATCATCATGATGTTACTGATGGTGATGGTGATGATGATCAGGTTGATGATGATAATAATGAAGAAAAGTGGAAAAGATGAAAAAAGATGAAGGAAACTGTGGTAAATCCTGAGTCTCGATAATCCTTATGTATGTGTATCACTTTGAACAACTGAGTTTATGTCTCATAATTTTTACGTTAAATGAGCTTCAACTATCTTTTTTTTCCTCGGCCTTTCTCATCTTTCTCGTCTTGATCATCACATTTCATCTGTTCAGTTATACCGGAAAGGAAGATGAATCAAGATGATGATGAAAAAGAAAGGCAAAAAATGAAAAAAACAACAACAGAGATAATCATTTGAAGACATCTTTTGCACTGTTGCTCTCATCTAATGCTCCATTATATTACGAACAGTAACTTATAGCCAACTTTAACACTTCGATTTATTCAGGCCAAAATGTCGATCATTTATAACTCCTTCTTAATGGTCATAATCATGATAATCATTGGCATCATCATAATCATCTTTACTATTAGCAACTCCAACTTTATCGTTTTCATTTTTCACTTTTTCTGCAACTTGTTTTTTATAAGTGATTCCTGCTTTTCCGATTCCTTTCTACGTTACCAGATTATTTTAAAACTTTAATCACTTAGCTTGTTGATAGCTTGTTGAAAACGATAAGGTTAGATTATCAATTGATTCCTTGAACAAGTTTATGCTCAATGATCAATGGTCATAAGATATATCTAAGAAGCAGCTGTAACAATCTTGGTAAAGCCAGAGTTTGTCCATTCATTGAGCGTTAAACATCTTAATTAATCTACATCTTGCTTGATAGCCAATTGCTTTTCAATATTCAAAAGTCCATTTTGATAATTTATCTGAAAAAATGAGAAAATTAATTTAATCTATTGCAATTACTCAACCAATTGTAGCAATATTTACCAGATTTGTTTGGGTAAACATTTTGAGTTATAAACTTGACTACTTACAGTTTTTAACTTGACAATTTTTCATTATTCAGCCATTAACGATTTGCATCGTGATTAACGTCCATCGAGATTGTGATTGTTTGTTTGCTTGCTGTTTCTTTTCCTTAAATCATTTACTTTTTCACAAAACAATTAACTTTAATGGCTTTATTCGCCATCTTGTGCATCGTTAAATCGACTTAACATGTTGAATAACTGATGAGCGTGCCTCCATCTGGTGGATTATTTGTTCACTGAATTTAAGCTTTAAAATTGTACTGTCAAACCTCCGATAATGTCACACTCTCAAAATGTCACAGAGTCATGGTAACGAAATTAAACAATTTAATTTAATTCAGTTTTTTAATTAAATAAATTTTGCAGGACTTCAATAATGGTTTTAATTGGGTATATTATACGAATTGCCCAATTAAACATCAAAAATCTCAAAATTAAATTAAAAATTAATTTTTTTTGTTAAATAAAATTCGTAAAAAGGTTATTCCACCTAGAAATTATGTAAAAATAGCCAAAACGCTAATCCCACGAAGTGACATTATTGGAGGTTTGACAGTATTGATTTCAAACCAATGGTTTGAATTGAAATGAAAATCCAATGTTAAATTCAATCTACACCAATCATGATTTCCATCAAGTTGCTTAAAAGCTTAATTACTAAACAAGAGAAACAGTTTCTCACCAATTGATTGGAATTTTTGTTTATTCAATTTACTAATTGCTATTATTAATGATTGATTTGAAGATGTTCAACATTTTGATGAAGCTTTGACTCATCATTCAATTGTAATTGAATAGTATCACTTTGATTTACTCAAGCAAATAATTAAAATATTTTTAATGATGAAAGGTCAAGTAATATTTTAGCATTAATAAAATGAACAGTGAAATCATTAGATGATTGTAATCAAATAAGTCAGTACAGTTAATTTGAGTGTTAAAAAGCGTACTTGCTGAACTAATTGAATACCATAAGACTTACACTTGTGAGTCTTATCTAAGCAATCACAAGAGTTAGCTTTGTTATTTATTCATGAAAGATTTATTGATGGAAGTGAACTGACTTTTCTCAAAGAAAATGAATTATTCTGAATTCTAGATCATGGTTTGATAATACAAGTTTAAGTACAATTGTATGTGAAACAAGAAATGAAGAGGAATTAAGATTTTACAGATGAAAATAATTTTTAAAAGAAGCGCTTTGAAGTCTCTTGTCATGCTTAGTTTTGTCACTAGTACATTGTATTTCTCACTTCTGGTCTCTTTCTCTCGTGCTGACCTTCTCTTTCTTTAATCTTCATCTCTCTTATCCAATTTTCCTGTGATTTGTTGTGTTGAATGATGATTCCAGTTCGTGCTTTTTTCTCGTGCTATTTACCTTAACCTGTGCGTGTATCCTGTATATTATAATTAATCACATTTACTTAATGCTAGTGAACCATACATTTTGTACATCTAATTACTCTGTTAACCGGTGAAAAACCACTAAAAAAGGGAGAGAGAAAATCCAGTTACTTGGTCAAATCAATTCAAATTAGAAGTTTTTATTTGATATTATCTCCCTCTTTTTCACTCACTATCTCTCTCTCTTCATCTTCATCTTTCGCTTTCTTTCTTACTTTTTTCTCTCTCTTTCGATACCTTTCTCTGTCTTCAATTCGACACCTTTCTATCATCTTATTTTTTTTCATTCTTCACACACACACTTTACTCTCTTTCCTCTTTCTCTCGCTCTCATATATACATACAGTCAACTTTCCCTTTCCTTTCTCTCTTTTCTCCTCTCTTTCATCCACACTTTTCCCCTTCCCTGTTTTGTAGTTGTAATGAATTGTAACTGCAATTGTATTTTCAAATTGTACCAACCTTGTCCAAATGGTGTATGTTTCTCTCTTCCAACAGATCAAAATATGAACGTGATTAGAAAATATGGTGGTACCCCTTGGAGACGCAATGATAGACTATACTCACCTGGGGTAATCGGATTACACGAAGAAATTCTTGATTTTTATGAATATATGTCACCAACCATGGAAGAACACTGTATGAGGTGTCAAGTGGTTGAATCAATTAAAAAAGTAATCAAAAAGTTGTGGCCTGCGGCTAAAGTTGATGTGTTTGGTTCCTTTAAGACTGGCCTTTATTTGCCTACCAGTGACATTGATCTAGTGGTTATCGGTGATTGGCCGACATTACCTTTGCATACTTTAGAAAAAGCTCTCCTCGATGCTGGTCTTGTGGAATCTGATTCAATCAAGGTGTTGGACAAAGCATCAGTGCCAATTATAAAACTCGTCGATAAAAATACACAAATTCAGGTCGACATTAGCTTTAATACTCTAAATGGAATTGAGAGTGCCAAATTAATTAAGGTATTTTGATTTTCAATGATCACCAATGCAATCGAAGACCGTACAAAAATCCTCTGTAATAATTTCACATCCTCATTGAATCTTTTACTTGAAAGCCTGAAAAAAGTAAAGGACAAGAGGCAGTGAATATATTCATCACTGTGGAAATCAAATATTGCTTCTCTTGAGAACATGTTGTAATCAACACTTTTTTTGCTTATTGCTAAAGATGCATTGATACAACTGAAGCATAATTGGTTCGCCCAATGATAACATTTGTCACCTTACCTGTCCACTTTCTATCAGCCTCTTTCTTTCGTCCTTTCTTTTTCGTCCTCTCTCACTTATTTATGTAAGAAAATTTCGTTTAATTTTGTACTTTTTCATTATTCATCTCTCCTCGTGTTACTTTTCCTTGCACAAAACCATTACTATTTTGTCCATTGAATTTAATTTAATTTATTGCATATTTTTCTCTCTTTTTTGTTTCCTTTCGGATACAAAGAAATTTAAATTAGATTTTCCTCATTTGGCCAAACTATTTTTGGTTGTGAAACAGTTTCTTGTACAAAGAGACCTTAATGAAGTGTTTAAAGGTGGTATCTCATCTTATTCCTTGATCTTAATGGTTGTCAGCTTTCTGCAACTCCATCCTCGCCAAGATGCTGTCTCACCGACATCCAACTTGGGTGTACTTTTATTGGAATTTTTCGAATTTTATGGTCTACTATTTAATTATAAAGCTGTTGGTATAAGAATAAAAGATGGTGGATCATATGTTCCAAAATCAGAAATTCAACAGCAAATGCTAGAAACGGGATGTCGACCTTCTTTTTTGTGTATCGAAGATCCCCTTGACTCAACAAATGACATCGGTCGAAGCTCATATGGTGCAGTTCATGTACAAGAAGCCTTTGAATACGCCTACCTCAGCCTGAATAAAGCATGTGGTCCAACAAGCTCTATAGTAGATCAGACCAAAAGTTTATTAGGGCGAATAATACGAGTCTCGGACGAAGTGGTCGAAATGAGGCTCAGAGTCAAAGAAAAATTTCCATCGCCTCCCACTCCTCTCTCACTTCACCATCACAATATAAATCACAACCACCACCATAACCACCATCACCACCACCACCTTCCTCACTTAAAAAAACCTTTACCTAAAAATTATGGACCTTTTTGTGAAAATTTCAACGATAGTGCGATATCATTAGCAGAATCATACGACGAAGATGGTATCACCAGTTCGTCAGCTTCTTCAATTGCATCAAGTGAAAATGTGAGTTTTCCCTGAAATTAACCTCTCATTTTCACCTTGTTTTCCCATTTATTTCTTACATTCTCTTCCTCTCTCTTTCACTCTCTTTCTTCCTCTCTCTCTCTTTCTCTTTCTATCTCTATCTCTCTCTCTCTTCTTTTATTGATGGATCGATACATGCTGTTTTCAATCTAATAGTTGTGAACACAGACACAAACACACACCAATTTTTTCGTATGTGTGCTTACATATGTACTTCAACTCAACTCATCATGGTGAAGAAATAAGAGGGAGGGAGAAAGAAAGAGGTAGAGTGTTGTGATAAGATTTCTCAACTCTTTTATTTCAACGAGAGGCATCGAACGAAATAATGCTGATTATAACTTAAAAATTATTTATATATAAATATACATATAAATTGAATGATGTGACTCTTCTGATCTGATTTCATCTTGATCTTGAAGAAGGAGAAATGGTTTAAAGCGTCCAAATGAAGGGATAATAACTCAACAACAACCACCACCACACCTAAAATAAATAGATCCTCTCACTTTCTTCCTTCCTCATCATCAATCCCTCAATTTTTCCCTTGCTTTTTCACCATCTTTGCTTGCTGTTTTTCATTTTGTTTTTCATTGCTTTCTCCCTTTCTTCCTTTTCTTTCTATCCTTTCTGTTTCTTTCTCTCTCTCTCTCCTTTTTCTCTATCTTTTCTCCTGTTTTCTTTTCTCTTATTCTCAATTACCTAATCAGTTTATAAACAGCTCAATTAAAACAATAAAGTCAATCAAAGCATATAACTCAAGTCATCAGGGTCACCGTGAAGTGTCATCGCATGCTAACTCCATTCCACCGAAATCAAATCACCTTGGAAACCCTTGCAATCAAAATTGGAGGCATCCCGGTAGTTTTCCGTATCAACCCCGGTACCGAGCAAATTCTGGTAAAAGGAAAAAAATGCATCCATCAACTGCTGCATTGATATCACCCAGTAGTGCAAGAGATTCTTAGCCTCGAATCAACTCGTTAATGAAGATATTAACTCACACAAGCCAAGTAAAAAGTGATCCATTGCGAGATATAACAACAAAAAAATGAAGAGAATCTCTTTGTAAACAAAAACATTTCTCTCACTCTCTCTCCGGCTTTATTTATCTCCTTTTCTTCTTCATTTTCCCTTTTTTCAATTACACTCACAATCTTTGTCTCTTTCTATTACTACTATTTTTTCTTATTCAAAGGGAAAAGTATAAAAAATCAACAAAAAACACCAAAAAAAAATTATAAAGAAGAAAAGGGGAAAATTTTTCCAAGTCAAAGTTAAACCAGAAAACAAATTAACAATAAAAGGCTCTTGCCAATCATTTTTGTCACAATAATAATAATAATAACTAGTATAACTGCCAATTAATTGAAAAAAATGATAACAATTAACCACAAAAACGCAATGCAATGTGTAGATGTGTTAATATTTGTTACTAAATATTGATATCCAATAACAGTTATTCTATGTGCAATTGATTCTCATGCTGATTCCAAATATCATATTCAGATTGTCTACAGGATGAAACAATCGGAATAACTCACCTGAACAAAAAGAAGTGTTCAGCCATATTTAATATGATTGATTGAATTGAAAAGGTGCAAATTAATTCGAGCAAATTGAAAAGGTGATCAGCAATCAAACAAAATCCAATTGAGATATAATCGTTGGCAGTTCAATCGTTTTTTTCTTGATGCAGCTTGAAACAAATGCAAACTAAAGCTACAGTTGAATCTTTTATTTTTCAATAAAGCTGTAAATGTCAAAACCCATCTCACCCATTACCAGTTAAACTTTTATCAAACCAGTATCACATCAATTAAATTGGGTATTTATCCTGAATAAAGGCCAACTTTTCAATTAATTTATTCATTTATCTTCAATTTATAACCATCATTTCAGAGTCTGCTTCCTGTGGATTGTCACTGGTTTATCAATGGATAAAAGTATTGGAAGAAAAATAATTTCTTTTCAATTAATCTACCTTTTGATGGAAACAATACACAAATGATGCAAATGAAAATCCGTGATTGATTGGTTAACCATAATTGACCAACCAGGAAAAATGAATCCAAGGAAGTCAAAACTGTATCAATCAATAAATTGAAAAGAGCTGAAGCAAGTTGGCCTTATCTAATTTTTAATCACTGAAAACCCGGCTGATAAAGGTTGTACCATTGGAAAAGCATTCAAAGCAAAATTGATCATCAATTTGATTTTACCTTATCATCGATTTCAAGATCTTCTCAAATCTTCATCGATATTCACACTTGGAGTTTGTCTTCCAGATTTTTAAGGATTCCTCCAAGGACTCAGAGTTGCCACCAGTTTGTTCAAGAAACACGTCGGAACCATTGAACCACCACCAATGTTGATTAACATGGCTCATGTCGGACAAGTTTTCCTTTTACCTGCCAATATAAAATATTTGATATTTGGTTGATTCCGTAGTTTGTCAAGGTGATGGTTTGTGTGAAACAAACAGAGAAGTACAATTATTTGAACTAGCTCAGAAATTACAGGATCCATCATTGTAAAAGTCAGAAAAATGGAAACTTGATCAATTCATCGCTGATCACTTTGTATTATTGGATTGAATTTGTTTTTGTAATTGTATTTGTATTGCTCAATGAAGTAGTTACACTAAATACAGTTCATTCGGAATAGAGGGAAGATTGTAATTAGTTGCTTCTGGAAATCGACACTAATCACATCTTGTCAACATATTTTATTGTGTAAATATATTGTTTCATTGGTTTCAATTGTAATTGAAGGAAAATTTGTTATTTCATAAGATTACGAGTTTGCTGAAAGCTTGAATTGTTGATACTTTTTGCCATGTTTTGAAATGTTAATCAACAAATGGTGCAGGTTACGTCCAAATCATCTAATGTGATCATCATTTTAATACATTTACTGTGTGTACTACAAAAACATGTGTAATTACACATTGTATAACTTATAACAAAAAGACTCTTTACAATTTACAATTGTATATAAACTAACGTTTAAATTTGTTTATGATAAACATGCCTTTTTCTGATGTTGATCTGCCATCATTAATGTTTGTTGTTCAATTAATCTTGCTCCTGATCACCAAAATCATTCTATTTTTCAAGTAGTCACAATACTGACAACAAGCTCAAGTGATTTGATTCGTTTTTTATTTCCTTACAATTTGTATTCCCATATAAAATGTTTATTCAGCATAACTGCTTCTGCAACCAACTCTTATGTTGATTTAATCACATTTTAATTTTTGCTTATGAATTTATTCAAAGTCAAGGTTAATTGACTAGATAATCAAGATTTAAAGTAATAACTGTATTGAAAAAATCAAGCATATTTTTTACTCTATAAATTGTAAATTAGAAGTCTTTTGCTACTAACAATCAATATTTGAGATAAAACTTGGGTTTAAATCAGTTTAATTTTGGCGCTTCCTACAGCATTCAATATCAATAAAACTGTTAGAGCCATCTGTTGGTTTGGATGAACAGGTATATTTACTCAAATTTAGTGAGTCAATTAATATTCCATGCTATTTAACCCATGGTAAACTTTACCAGGTAAAGTTACCTTTGGAATTGTCTATTTTCATAATGTTTTGTGATCTGTTTTTACTGACAACAAGCTCAAGTGATTTGAAGCTGAACTTAGCTTCGGTTGTTTTGAAGAGGATCCCTCTGACCACCAGGGTTAGTTAACAATGGACCACTATTTAACCTAAATAATCAATTTTTATCACGAGGATTAGTTGCTTAACAAAAAACTAAAAAACAAACACAAATCCACAGGAACGCAAAATATATTAAACTTTTATTTGTTTACAGAACGGTAACGGTAAACGTCCGAGACTCGTATTATTCGCCCTAATAAACTTTTGGTCTGATCTACTTTAGAGCTTGTTGGACCACATGCTTTATTCAGGCTGAGGTAGGCGTATTCAAAGGCTTCTTGTACATGAACTGCACCATATGAGCTTCGACCGATGTCATTTGTTGAGTCAAGGGGATCTTCGATACACAAAAAAGAAGGTCGACATCCCGTTTCTAGCATTTGCTGTTGAATTTCTGATTTTGGAACATATGATCCACCATCTTTTATTCTTATACCAACAGCTTTATAATTAAATAGTAGACCATAAAATTCGAAAAATTCCAATAAAAGTACACCCAAGTTGGATGTCGGTGAGACAGCATCTTGGCGAGGATGGAGTTGCAGAAAGCTGACAACCATTAAGATCAAAGGATCCGAAAGGAAACAAAAAGAGAGAAAAATATGCAATAAATTCAATTCAATTCAATATTTGATTTCCACAGTGATGAATATATTCACTGCCTCTTGTCCTTTACTTTTTTTCAGGCTTTCAAGTAAAAGATTCAATGAGGATGTGAAATTATTACAGAGGATTTTTGTACGGTCTTCGATTGCATTGGTGATCATTGAAAATCAAAATACCTTAATTAATTTGGCACTCTCAATTCCATTTAGAGTATTAAAGCTAATGTCGACTTGAATTTGTGTATTTTTATCGACAAGTTTTATTATTGGCACTGATGCTTTGTCCAACACCTTGATTGAATCAGATTCCACAAGACCAGCATCGAGGAGAGCTTGTTGTTAGACTACGTTACTGGATTTGTTTCCTATCACAGTGCAACAACATCAAAATCATCAAAAGTGTCAAATGGATTAAATGACTTTCAACAAGTTGATTCAGCAGATCAAAATTTAAATTTTGTGTCCCAACAGCCAAAAGTTCAAGTTGATACATCACCTAAACTCAACGAACAACATATTCTTCTCCAACTAGCTAATGTAATTGCCATTAGCTTATTGGAATAAGATTAGAAAAAGACTCAAGAATAGTAAATCCAATGTTTTGGGAGGAGGTGAGACATGTCGAGTTTAATTTCCAAGTCTTTTTGAACTTGATTACAACAACATTTACTAGCAAAAAGCCGAAACATCCAATGGCTCCTTCTACCTTTACGGAGCTTATTACGATGACCGTTGGAGAGGTGACCCCTTGCCTTCTGTCCGTATCTTACAATGTTAGCCATGATTGACCGTGTCAAACCACCTCCAACTTATTGTCTTCTCTGATTTGACAACATTTCAGGACCCATTGTTAGTCAAGCCACTTATACCTATGGATGGTACTCTAAATGGGGCAACTACAAAGATCGTTTACTCCAACCCTATGTAATTAATTGTAAAGTACCAAGGATAAAAGGTTTTCCCAAAAAAACTACACCCGACTCTATTTCCTTGGTTGAATCAAAGTGTCAAAAACCTAGAAATAATCTTCGCGTCTTCAACAATTGACCCGAAGTTAAACAAGTTTTTTACTGTATAAATTGTAAATTAGAAGTCTTTTGCTACTAACAATCAATATTTGAGATAAAACTTGGGTTTATATCAGTTTAATTTTGGCGCTTCCTACAGCATTCAATATCAATAAGTCTGTTAGAGCCATCTGGTGAATATATAAGAGCTATTGGCAATTTCGTATTGCTAGAAACGGGATGTCGACCTTCTTTTTTTGTGTATCGAAGATGCCCTTGACTCAACAAATGACATCGGCCGAAGCTCATATGGTGCAGTTCATGTACAAGAAGCCTTTGAATACGCCTACCTCAGCCTGAATAAAGCATGTGGTCCAACAAGCTCTATAGTAGATCAGACCAAAAGTTTAATACGGCGAATAATACGAGTCTCGGACGAAGTGGTCGAAATGAGGCTCAGAGTCAAAGAAAAATTTCCATCGCCTCCCACTCCTCTCTCACTTCACCATCACAATATAAATCACAACCACCACCTTCCTCACTTAAAAAAACCTTTACCTAAAAATTATGGACCTTTTTGTGAAAATTTCAACGATAGTGCGATATCATTAGCAGAATCATACGACGAAGATGGTATCACCAGTTCGTCAGCTTCTACAATTGCATCAAGTGAAAATTTTATAAACAGCTCAATTAAAACAATAAAGTCAATCAATAGACTTTAGATTTCGATAAATTTAGTTTTTTAAAGTTGATTGATGTACTTGTATATTTGTATCATGATACAAATAGACTTTTGATTCACTTTCACTGATGAATAGGCATCACTTCTCGACTGGAATATGAAAGATCTGATCAGTCGCGGTGCTATACCCTTTGATTTGACCTTAGAGAGCGAAATGAAGAAATCTTTCTTCATAGGAATGCTCTATAGCTCAATAACAAACAATTTGCACGAGTTTGATATGAAATATATTACTGATCGAAATATTTATGTAGTATGTATTACACCAATAATGTATTTTGTCTAATTATTCAAGATAGATCGACTGATCAATCTATCGAGTGATAGATCGATTCATTCTTCTAGATGGCACCGTCTCATTATGTGCATTTCATCATTTTCAACTTTTGGTAAAATTATTCAGTTTTTGTTTTATCATTTTATCTTGAATTCAAGGATGTCTTCACATGTAAGAAAATCGATGTTTTTACACAGTTTATATTACTAATCAATAATTTTTTGCAGAATACAAATATTTCGGGTGATAAATCTGACACCAGATCCTATTCACAGAAGGTATGTTAGCTTCATAAGTTCATTCAAGCATTATTCATAGAAGTCTCTAACAATTTATAATTTTCTATTTTTACATTTTTCATTGTAGCCTTCAAGAGATGACGAATCGCTTTCCGCTTCCCCAGGGACTCAACAAATGAGTCAACAACCCAGTTCATCAAAACGAAAACGCACTGCATCCGAAGCGCGTAAAATATGGTAAATTCGGATTTTCAGAAGATGAATTTGATTTTTTCGCTAGAACTGTGGCAAATAAGATGATGACGGCTTTGAATGATGAAGTTATTGACGCGTTGACTGAAATGACATTTTATCTGAAAAATGGCTGATTTGCATCATGATAAAGATGTAACTGTGTAATAAAGATACGAGTTTAATAGATTATTACGATATAAATATTTATTTAATGTTTAGATTATCGTACTAGTCTATTTGTTTCTCATGCAAAAATACGGCATGTAAACCCGCTGATCATACCGTAACTAGTGCAAAACATGGTTAAAAACATTTTTCGTGCATTATCTTCATTGTCTAATAGTTAAAGATAATCCTTCAATTTTTTTATCACAAATTTTAGATATAAATAAATTTTATATAACCATTTCTGCATAGAATACGTCTTTATTATTGAATGAATGTGATTATACAAGATATTGTTAATTTTTTTGTAACTGGGATTACTTTTATCAATCTCAATATTAACTACTCTCAAAATTCTTTCGATAATTCAAATCATGACCAAAATATGTAACAATCTAATATAAACGATAAATCGACTTTACTCTTAGCTATTTTGTGTTTCTTTCATTCTTTCACCACGTGCCTACAAGAGAACATCTTAAAACAATAGCAACAACATATTCGTTTTAATTTCAAGTTTCAAGTTCAACATTTCAAGTTTTTAGTAAACATGCAAGAGTTTGATGGTTTAACTTTTAATGCTAGTGGTGTAATGGATTCTTATACTTCAGTGAAGTCTAAAATGCAAAAGCATTGTAAAGATTTGAATGAAATTGCTATGTGTTGGCAAGAAGCGTCAATTAGTGTTTTAAGCTTGCAAGCGACTTACTTTCAAGAAAGAGTCTCGAGGAGGGTCTCGCTAGCAAGATATGCAAGTGGCCGGTAAATAATTGAATTAACAAAAGTGGAAGGGCAAAAATATAATTTCGATACAGGACTTTCTCACCAAATTCAAGCCATCAGCCATCAAATAAACGTTGGATTCATCAATGTCCATGGGCTTCCTGAAAAAAGCACAATAACTAACTTTTGGACTCACCTGCATTGTGTGTTTGAACGCATGTTAACTAGTGGTCTAGATCATGACACTCGACACCATTAACCATGTGCTGGAATCGTTTTGGTGGGCGATTTCAATGCTGAATTGGATCGAGATGAATCACAAGATGATCGCAAGCTTAATAATTTAAAGGATTTTTATTAATTTAAATATGTCCAAACAAATCACACATATACTGGGCCTGCAGGACAACGCAGGTATGATTACATTTTTTATACCAGCAACATCCTGCTACATACAGGAGAACAACTTCACCACAATGGCTCTGACCACACACCAATTTTTGCAAGGTTGGTTTTAAATAAAAACGTGCAGTTGACTGAAATGTAAGTCAACTACGAATCTAAAGAACTTGATTTTAAAAAGTTATTAATCGAGATGGATGCTCGTCTTAAAACAACTCTTCCATAATTGTATCATTGAATTTTATATTTTTACATTTTTTTAAGTTAAATAAACAATTTCTACTGATTCCTATTGTCTAAATTACCCATTGACGGTGTCACATAATAATAATTTGAAATACTAATATCGTGAAAAAACAAAATTTGATAGACTGCAGCACTATGCAGATTCAGAATATTCCAACAGAGTATGCATTGACATGAGAAAAATTGAATTGGAACGTAAAGTATAGCAAAAAAACTCCTTCATGCAAACGGCATATGTAATGGAATACTGTGCAGTTTTCTGAGCAGAGCTTGGCAAAAACGCAAAATCTGCATTCAAACAAAGCGGCACCATATACGGCACGATATAGCTTCTAGTCATGCCATTCCGAGAATGCAACAGCACCATATACGGCATGATAGGACTTCTAGTCATGCCACATTGATTAACATACAGCACCATATACGGCTCAACAGTCAACCTCAGGGACATCACGTACTACACGAGCAAGTCCACCACCAACCAAATCACGAGCTCAACAGTCAAACTCAGGGGCATCACGTACTCCACAGGCAGCTGGATCGACATCAGAGGGCCTAGCAGCATCATCTTCAAGCACTCGAGTTGAGGCATCATCAAGTGCTGAGACGATTTCCGAATATGACTACATGTTTGCCTGGACGGTAATGCCTTCGGATTGGCTTCAGAAATCGTCATTAAACCAACTATTGCTTCATTATGCCGTGAAATTTTTTGCTGGCTTGAAGTCTGGAAGTCACTTTTTCGAAAGTTCAACTGATTACATGTAAGTATATTATACTATTATTAATTAAGTAGCTGATTAATCTTTTTTTTGCTATTTCAGCGAGAACATCAAAAAGTTAATCAATTGCGATATTGTTCCGAAACTTCCATCATTGCAAGATAAGCCAAAATTTGTGGCTGACTACCAAATCATCTCTCCTGATGGTAAGCTTTGGCAACAATTTCAGCTTAACGAATTGATCCGGACCGAACATTTGATAAAAGATAAATCCTACGAAAATTATTCGTTTTGCATTTCACCTCTTTGCAAAGAGTGCAGTGCTAAACCCAATAAAAAAAATTCCGCGGCAGCTAAAACGGCATTACGGCACATTTATGATTTAATGGGAATTAAGTGGCATTGTGTTATGTGTA
This sequence comes from Tetranychus urticae, assembly GCF_000239435.1. Next base: position 3,369,235 of record NW_015449933.1, read on the forward strand.
GTATGGTTTTCAATACTAAAACCACCCATGACTCCCATGTCAAGGCCTGCATATACCGTGAAAGAGCTGCTAGAGAGCACCCGGTTGCTAGTAAAAACTACGAAAGACAGGATAGCCGTAAACGTGATGGTAGAGTAACGATAACCGCAATTGGAAAGACGCAACTAACAATTAATATTTGGGTTGAAATCAGTTTAATTTTGGCGCTTTCTTCAGCATTCAATATCAATAAAACTGTTAGAGCCATCTGTTGGTTTGGATAAACAGGTATATTTACTCAAATTGAGTGAGTCAATTAAACCGTCTTACATCTTCATCTTCATCTTCTCATCTTCATCTTAAACCTGTTCATCCTCAAGATCTATTCCAACTCATCATCTTGATTGTCTTTATTTCTTTTCAACTTTTTTTCATATTCCATGCTATTTAACCCATGGTAAAGTTACCATTGGAATTGTCTATTTTTCATAATGTTTTGTGATCTGTTTTTACTGTTCAACTCATGATCGATATTTGCTCATCTTTATTTTTCTTTTGTGTTTACATTTAAACCAAATTTCTCTTCATCTGTCAATATTCTAAATGGTAAGTGTATTTCTATTTTCTAGTCTTTTTTGGAATGATAATCTGAGCTCATTCGTTTCTTCTTCTCAATTCTTAATTCTTGACAGACTGGTGTGTGTTTATATCTTTACAAATCGGGAAATCAACATGACAGAAACTTGTATTTTTCATAAAAACTCTGATGAGATCAGTAAGATAATCAAAATTTCTAGCAAAGAGATTAAAGTGAAAAACAAAGTCGATAAAGATGCCGACACTAAAAGTAAAACCATTTCAAATGGAACACCTAAATTGAACTCAGTAACAGCAGTTGAAACGGATAATCCATTTTCTGTCAAGATCGAAATAAATATTGTCGCTTGGTCCTTATTTTTTGTAGCATTGGCATTAAGATTGTATTTGATTGGATATCCACCTAATATTGTGTAAGTTATTCCGAATTTTTAAAACCATATTCAATTATTTAATCACTTTTCCATACTTTCTAGTTTTGACGAATTACATTATGGGAAATTCGTATCTCTATACATGAAAGGTATATTCTACTTTGATTCTTCACCTCCTTTGGGTAAGCAATTGATTGCTGCCGTTGGTTATCTGGCTGGATTCGATGGAAATAATGCCTTCAATGAAATTGGTGGAAGTAAGCAAACAATTTTATTTTGAATTATATCATCTGTTTATTTAGATTCAATGAGTCTTACCCATTTCTTTTTATATTTCAGAATACAATGAAAATGTCCCTATCAGAGCTTTGAGAGCAGTCCCTGCCGTTTTTGGTAGCCTATCGATTCCAGTTATCTATCATTTAATTGCTGAGCTTGGATTCAGTCATCAAACAGCAGCAATTGCATCGATTTTTGTTATACTAGGTAATAATGCTTTTCTCGATTTCCTAATATCATTGTTATAACTTAATGGTTAATAACTTAATTGTCTTTTTCTTTAACAGAAAATGCTCTTCTCACTCAATCAAGATTCATTCTTATGGAAAGCATTCTTCTTTTCATGTCGTTCTTTGGTCTATTTGCTGTTTGTAAATTGCGTAAAAAGCCAATTCTTTCTAAATCATGGTTTTTCTGGCTTTCACTAGCTTCAACTTTCCTTTCATTCGGACTATGTGTCAAATTTGTTGGAATTTACTTTATGATTGTTGCCATTATCATCATTATTCATGACTTTTGGTGGTTATTGCCTGATAGATCAATCCCGACTGTGAGTAACTTTTCACAATTTGGCTTTCAAATAAATTCAAATCTCATATCTAATGCTATGCATTTTTATTTTCATCTTTTCTTATAGAGAAAATTTTGGCTACAAGCTATCAGTTACTTATTCTTTTTTATCGTATGGCCTTTAACTATATACACTTCAGTATTCTATATTCATCTGAGTATTTTAACCAAGGCGGGTCCACATGATAATGTCATGACAAGTGCATTTCAGGCTAGTCTTGAGGTAATTATATTATTGAAGTCATTTGGAGCTATTGAAACTGATGTTTTTAATTTCAATTTCAGGGAGGATTAGCTTCAATAACCAAAGGTCAACCCCTCGAAATCGTCCATGGATCTCAAATAACTTTACGTCATACTCATGGAAGAACTTGTTGGTTACATTCTCATGCTCAAGTTTATCCAGTTAAATACAGCGACGGTCGAGGTAGTAGTCATCAGCAGCAAGTGACTTGTTATTCTTTCAAAGATGTCAACAATTGGTGGATTGTGAAAAGACCTGATGTGTAAGAAAACAAATTTTTATATTACAAATAAGCTGATTAATATTCTTTGCTAATTAATTTCTGATTATTTCGTATTAAACCTTGTGTTAACATATTTTCTTTTCGAAATTACAGAGACGATTTGATTGTTTCTGAGCCCCGTGATAAAATTAAACATGATGATGTTGTCCAACTGATCCATGGAATGACTTCAAGAAAATTGAATAGCCATGATGTGGCTGCTCCGATGTCACCGCAACACCAAGAAGTGTCATGCTACATCGATTATAACATATCAATGGCTTCTCAAGACCTTTGGCGAGTTGATTTACTCAATAAAGACGAAACTGATGGCTACTGGCATACAATTAGGTCCAAAGTTCGTCTTGTCCATCTCAACTCATCTCAGGCTCTTAAGGTTTGTTTATTTTTTTATTTTGTCAGCCAACTTATAATCATTAATTTCTTTCACAGTTTACAGGGAAATTATTGCCAGATTGGGGATTCAATCAACACGAAGTTGTTACTGATCGAATTTTAAATCAAGATGACACAATTTGGAATGTTGAAGAACATCGTTACACCAAAGTGTCTGATCAGAAGGAAAGAGAGAAAGATTTGGTTGATGCTGAATTTGTGCCTCTCACCCCAACATTTCTATCATTTTGGGAAAAAATGAAAGAACTTCAATACAAAATGCTAACTTTTGATCAAGAAAATATTCCTGATCATATGTTTGCTTGTGATTCTCCTTTAGATTGGCTGTTTCTTACCAAAGGAATAGCTTATTGGATTGATTCGCAAACTAATGTAAGAAATTGTTAATCCAGAGTAAATTTAGATTTATGTTGACTGATCAATTCTTTAATTCTTTTTTTCAGTCTCAAATTTATTTAATTGGAAATATTTTTCTATGGTACTTATCACTATTTGCCGTTTTCACCTATTGCTGTCTCTTTGTTTTTTATCTTATGCGAAAACGTCGTAGATTTGAAGACTTATCTGAAGGTAAGATTGGAAAATTAAATCTTGAAAATAATTTCTGTTCACTTTCACTCTGTTTTTCATCTTTCTAATTCATTTCAATCTTTTCTATCTCAAATTCAGAAAAATGGACATCATTCAAAAACGTTTCTCTCATACTCCTTACGGGTTATTTCATCAATCTTATTCCTCACTTTCTGGTTGAGAAAACTCTCTTTCTTCATCATTACCTCCCATCTTTATTATTTAAATTACTCATCACCGCAACTCTTTTAGACCACCTAAAAACTTTCATCAATAGCAACCTCATCAACTATTCCAGTGTTGTTATCATCGCAATTGCAATTTACTACTTTACTCGTCTTTTACCCTTAAGCTATGGCTCTGGCTCTCTTACCACCGAGCAAATAGAGAATCTCAAATTACTCAAAACATGGAACTTTATAATACACAAATAGTTTATTATATTAATATTAATGTTAATATCTACGAGAATAGTACTTTATGTACTCTAATAATAGTACTCTACTGTTTTATTTTATTACCGAATTTTGTTGATAAAATCGGAAACAGTTGTGGAAATTTCACAACAAAAACTCAAATAAATTGAAATGTATTATTTATTACCGTTGAAAAGTTGTTTTTACGTACGCAAATTCATTCTAACTAATGAATAGTTAAATATCAGCTAGACTTTACATTAATAAATTTGTTCAGAGTTGCGTGTGAACTTTGAGGCAAAAGTATCAATTTGACTGATTCATCATTCAAATCACACAAAATAAGCTTAAAATTAAAAAATGTAAAATTTTTGGTCTCATCTGGAAGCGATGTAAAATTTAAAGATTTAATAACTTGAATTTTCTGTTGGCAATTTCGATTATGAGATTGGATACTGATAAGCATAACGATTCATAGTCATTGTGCCATTTATCAAGGTTTGGTGTTAATTGGCTGAGTCGGTAAATCGCTATTAAATACAAAAATGGGTGTTGATTTATTGAGAGGAAGAGTTACATTTGCTAAAACAAGCTCAAAATTAGATTCGGTTAGATTTAGGCCTCGTATTTTGTTCAATAAATATGTTTTACATTTGTTCGTGAAAATCATTTCATTCATCATTTGCATTATCGAATAATTAGCATTAACAATTCAATATCATTAGACACAGGGGAGTATTTTTTGAATTGCGGCATGATTTGAGATTAAAATGAACAATTGTTCTCATAATTCTAACTTATCGTCGTCTTTCTGCGTTTTTTTATTGTCTCTAGCATTATTTAGCCCTTCACTTAGAATTTAAGAATATTCTTTTCTCTTTTGTTTAAATAATTTGTGCTAAATAATTTTACATCATTGGTTTACTCATTTTTAACGAAACAATATGAAATTAATTGTTGAGTTAAACTGTCTAAAATTACAATCCTTTGCTAACAACAGCGATTTATGTTAACCAACAACAATCTGTTTTTATGAGCTACCAATAGATGATGCTGCTTCTTTTTTAAAACTGGTTGAGTTTGAATGAGGTTTATATTTTTATTAACGGTTTGTGAGTAACATTTTGTATATTTCTGCCTACTGCTTGTGTTTGTTTTAATAGTCTTGAATTTTAATCAATTCTTTGTTTCTTATTGATATAATTGAAGCGATGATTGAAAAATTGTGATTAGAATCATGACTTCCAATATCATCATCTCGGATTACATAGGAAACAGAACCATATTTGGTTCTAATGGACCAACAATTTTTCTTCAGAAAGCTTCCGCTCAGGTTATTGCTGGTCTATTTGTCTGGATGGCTTTAATTATAACTTGTCATCAGGTAATTATTTTATATATTCAGCTTTAATTTTTCTCTCTAGCTCTTAAATAGCTCATTTCTGCCACAGGGTTTATAACTATTCTTTGAAAATGGTATTGATTGATTCAGATCAGTATATTACTGATAGCTTTTTATTTACGAGCTCAAAATATTTCCTGCCTTATTGTGGGTCATTCACAATGATCAATCAAGCAATAACTTGATAATTTATAATTAGTTAGCAACCAACAGTTGTTATTGATTGGGATCTTCAACCATTTTTTTAAAATCTTTATGTATTCAACCATTCAATATGTACCCAATTTGGTGAATCAATCTGTCATTTATATCTAATCAGTTTACTCTATGAACAGTTTATCTAATGTATTTGCATTTTATCTTTTTCCATCTTTTGCTAGATTTATCAACACTTGAAGCTTTACACTATGCCTTCCGAACAAAAATACATCATTCGGATTGCTTTTATTGTCCCCATTTATGGATTTGATTGCTGGTTGAGTCTTCTATTCTTTAAGTACAATTATTATGTATATTTCGATTCCATAAGAGACTGGTATGAAGGTACGTAAACTCATTCAAATACACTATGTCTTGATGTACAATTCGTGTTCACCAACACCGGAAAGAAAAAATGGAGTGTGTAAATTGATAAAAAAAAGGAAATCTTTCAAGAAGATCTTACCTATTCGGCTAGTCAGAGCTCTATTTACTATTTCTCGAGGTCTTGATGTAAAAACTATCTATTTAGTGACAGAATGAAAGTCGTTATATTCTCATCATTCAACTCAATCATTTAAGTGGAGTGAATTAATGCCAAAGAAAGTCATGAAAATATTTTTGAGTGTTTACTCTTATTCCTAAACTTGCTATCTTGTTTTTTCCTTTCCATTATTTATTTATGATTAATAAGCACTACCAGAGTGATATATAATTCAATGAACACTTGTGATAACATATCTTCTCAATCGATCTTTTTTCGTGAAATATTGCAATATTGCATTTGTCAGAAATTGCGACAATCACTTTTTTGATTATTTTGAACGCAATTTTTATATGTTGTCCTTATCAACAACATTCGACCTTTAACTGATAACTAAAGACTGAATTATGACTTCACAAGCTATTTCAAAGCTTGTTCACTGTTCAATATTTTTTATTGATTATTGAACATAAAATTCACCACCCATCTTATTTTATCTTTTTTTATTTCTTTCATCTACAGCTTTTGTTATTTACAATTTCTTGGCTTTATGCTATGAATACCTAGGAGGTGAAGGTAACATCATGTCAGACATCAGAGGTCGTCCGATTGAAAGCACTTGGCTCTATGGTACTTGCTGTTTGCAAGGGAAAACATATACAATCAGTTTTCTTCGTTTTTGTAAACAAGCAACATTGCAATTCTGTGCAATCAAACCCATCATGTCAGTCATTATTTTAATACTCCAAGCTCTTGGGCAATATCAAGATGGTGATTGGAGCCCGAATGGAACTTATCTTTACGTCACTTTGATCAACAATTTTTCAATCTCTTTAGCCCTTTATGGGTTAATACTTTTCTTCCAAGCCACAAAAGATTTATTGAGACCCTATGATCCTGTTTGGAAATTTTTAACAGTCAAATCAATTATTTTCTTATCTTTTTGGCAAGGTAAGTCAATTGCATTTTTATCGTTAAAGTATTGACTAGTATTACCAATTTATCGCTAAATTATGGCTTAATGGCTATTTAGAAATGTTAACTATTGAAACTTAAATTTCAATAATTTTGACTAAAATTTTTCCGTTTTATTCTTTAATTACAGGTGTGATATTATCTATTCTGGAGAAAGCTGATCTTCTTCCTGAATTTTATTATGATGGCTCAAAAGCTAGTAACCGAACTGTTGCTGCTGGTTATCAAAATTTTCTCATTTGTGTTGAAATGTTCTTTGCCTCGTTGGCTCTTCGTTATGCTTTTCCTTACAAGGTTGGTTATTGACCTGAGATCTTTCACCAGATTAAAGATCGAGGCCTATTTATGTAACATGCTGAGATCTATAACTGTCAAGCTTAAAAGATTATTGAATTATCTCTAAACATCTTTTTTATTTTTGTTTCTTTTTTGAAATCGCTTTTTTATCTCTAGATTTATGGTAATGGTTGGGCTGATGGTGGCGTAAAATCTGTAACCATGCAAAGTATATCTAGTAGTTTAAAGGAAACAATGAATCCTAAAGACATTATGAACGATGCCATCCATAATTTTCACCCTCAATACCAACATTACACTCAATACCATTCATCTGTCGTGACTAAAGCTTTAACGCCCGATTCAACCAGTGGACAATACTCAAAGCCATTCGCTGGTTCAAACAAACGGCCTTTCACTCAACGAACATTTTCTTATAGTTTCAAGTCTAAAGACAAAGATGGTGATTCCATGGGTTATATAAATCCAACTGCCATGTTAGATGGTGATGAAAGTGATCTTGCCTACAACGATCATAAAACAAAATCTAGATCAAGCTCATCGAAGAAACAAAAAGATAATTCAGAAGATCATCACTATTCCTTTTCTGAGAAAGTCAATCTTTTAGATTCTGAAGATGACTTTCCGTAAAGTTAAAAGGGGATTCAAAGAGATGTGATTCTATTTGATAATGAATGCTGAACCGAGACAAATTTTCTTTTATTTATTATCAATTCTTCCACTTTTGTTTTAATCATCTAATGTCATGTTCAAATCGCACATTTTCATCAACCATCAATCGCCATTCTCGTCTAGAAATAGTCATTCTGATTTGATTGCAACAATGAGAGCAATTGGGATAATTTTTCGGTAAAATGGATGGATTTCTATTCCGCCGGTCCATGACACTGTATAAATCATTGTTTCCATAGAAAGAAAGTGATTCACTCCAAGAATTGACAACTTTTTGAAATATTGAGAGTTGAATTTGCTCAGAATCAGTTATCTAATCTACAGCAAACAACTTGATGATTAACCAGAAATTTATTTTTCTGTTTCATTGAAAAAAGTTTCTTTTCTTATTTCCGCCGATCAAAAACTTGAAGTGAGTTTGTAGTCAATGCTCCAACTCTTCAAAACTGATACATTTTGTAAGAACCATAAATTTCTAGTTAACCTTTAGGATTTACTCTATTCAATTAATGTTAGCCATCAAATTTGTTATCCTTAATATTCACAATTAACTGCTGTTTCAGCTTTCAACTTAGTCAAATGTTACTTAATATAGTTCCTTAACACTGTCCCAAAATTGTTAATTTGAATGCGATATTAATTTAGATTGTTTTTTTCAGTCAACTCCGATGTTATCAATCAAAATTTGGATAATTGGGAATCCATGAAAGTCAAATTGATAACCAATCATGTCCAACTCTTATTAATACAATTCAAATCTAAATGATCTTGAATTCAAATCAAATCATAAAGAAACAAATTAATATTTGCCCTTCCCACCAAATCTTTTTTTTGTGTTTCTAATGCCAAAGATGATTGCTCTTATTTATACTTCATTTTGTACATTTTTTCCTTATTTCATTTTTTGTTTACTTATTGTCATATTACTATGATTATTGTCAACACCAACAGAAATTTATTTCATTCAAATAATATTAAATATGTTTGAATTACTTTAAAATTATTTAACAGTATCTATCTCAAAAATTAATTGAACACAACTGTAGTGGTGGTCAGATTTATTTCCTTCAAACAATTACTGAAACCAGGGTACTGCTATCTCAATAGTAAGTCGACCGTAAACCGGCAAGATATTGACTGCTACGATTTCATCGCGTTTTCATGCACGGTTGGATTCACATGTTTATAATGCTGAATAATACAGCAACAGAAACAGAGAACTGCCATTAAGCATCAAACAAACCTTTGCTCTCAAATCTCGCTGGCGCCTGAATTGGAAATCAAATGAATCTTATGATTAATTTTTCGTCATTAAACCAATGTGATCAGAGTTGCACATGAAATCCCGAAAATCATTTATTTGAACCATATGTGAATGCAATAATAGGAACCTTTTTCTTCGCGTGTAATCTAATATTATGTTAAGAGTAAAGCATTAGCATCAAGATTGTATTTGATCGGATATCCACCTAATATTGTGTAAGTTGTTCCGACTTTTAACAACCATATGCAATTATTTAATCACTTTTTCATACTTTCTAGTTTTGACGAATTACATTATGGAAAATTCGTATCTCTCTACATGAAAGGTATATTAGCCATGATTGACCGTGTCAAACCACCTCCGACTTATTGTCTTCTCTGGTTTGACAAAATTTCAGGACCCATTGTTAGTCAAGCCACTTATACCTATGGATGGTACTCTAAATGGGGCAACTACAAAGATGGTTTACTCCAACCCTATGTAATTAATTGTAAAGTACCAAGGATAAAAGGTATTCCAAGAAAACTACACCCGCACCCGACTCCATTTCCTTGGTTGAATCAAAGTGTCAAAAACCTAGAAATAATCTTCGCGTCTACAACAATCGACCCGAAGTTAAGCAAGATTTTGCCGTTTGCGTTAAAGGTCTCGACTTTTTACATGAAGATCTCAGTGTACGTTTAATCGAATGGATTGAGCTGTTGAAAATTCTCGGAGCGAAAAAGATTTTCCTTTATGAAATGGAAATCCATTCAAACATATCCAAAGTTTTACATTACTATCAAATCCAAGGGATCGTTGAATTAACACCCATTAAACCACTACGTTTAGGGTAACTACCCGGTTTCAGACATCTTTATCTTAAAAACAAGTTGATTGCTAAAAGACAAAACGAATTGAAATCTTACAATGATTGTCTCTATCGCAATCTCTATTCCTATTCATATCTAGTTTTGTTGGACATAAATGAAGTTATTAGCCCATTCAACACAACAAATGGGCAGAGTTGATGGGCGTTGTTGAACGTGAATCACTAAAAGAGAAAAATTATTCCAGAGCCAGTTATAATGTTCGAGATTAGATTACATAGTGGTTTAAATCAGTTAAACCACAATATCTCGAAGCTATGAGATAAAACTCTCGGGCTTCGCCCTCGAGTTTATATCTCATAACTTCTCGATGCAGTGGTTTAACTATCACTTACTTTACCCGGAGATCAACCCAATTTACCCGGTTTCAGACATCTTTATCTTAAAAACAAGTTGACTGCTAAAAGACAAAACGAATTGATTACCTGGACAGTCTAGTGATTGCCCTTTAGCTTTAAGCAATTGATTGCAGCCGTTGGTTATCTGGCTGGATTCGATGGAAATAATGCCTTCAATGAAATTGGTGAAAGTAAGCGAACAATTTTTTTCCCAATTATCTCATCTGTTTATTTCAGTTCAATGATTCTTACCCATTTCTTTTTATATTTCAGAGTATAATGAAAATGTCCCTAATGATAATCAGAACTTTGAGAGCAGTTCCTGCCGTTTTTGGTAGTCTATCGATTCCAGTTATCTATAATAAAAATCTTGGTAAAATTGGAAACAGTTGTGAAAATTTCACAACAAAAATTCAAATTGAAAGTTTATTATTTATTGCCTTTAAAAGTTGTTTTTATGTCTTTCACCAATTTATTCTAACTAATAACTACTGAATATTCAAATACTAGCAACATGATATTTACAAATAGTAAAATAAGCTGAAATGTTCAGAGTGACTTGTGAACTCTGATTGCTTACAAGTGTTAGTCTTCCCTTACAATGACTAAAATGACGCTGGATACTGTAATAATGATCAACAAGACTCCGGCAAAAGCTCTGCTATCACCATATTAACCCTTTGAATCACAAAAATCGACCAGACTGCAATGTTGTCTCAATAAGAACGAAAAAATCGGGTTTACTAATATTAAAAGAATCACTAACTTCATTCTCATTGGATGCAGCCAAATAAATTGTCTCAACAATATCAGGATTGAGATCAGTTAATACATTAATCGACATATTTGTACAGTCCATTTCAAGCCAATCAGAAGCATTAGCTTTTCAATGCAAATCTTTGAATCTTATTGAAGCCAGAAAGTAGTGATTAACCTACAGTTATTGAGTCAGTAGTAGCTAAAGACACAAATAATCGCGGTGTAGTGGAAACAGCGTCAGATTAAGCTTCAACAGCTATTACTGAGCTTTCAGGTCCATTTCCAGCAGCATTAAAAGCTTACAAGATGAGTCAGTATTAAACTCCTTTTTCAAATACTTCAAAAAAGTATTATTATGTTATGAATTTGACACAGCAATAGAAACAGTTTTAAATTAATCATCAAATTATTGATAATTTTTTGCCATTTCAAGGTATTTTGTTCAGTTAAATGTGGTCTGTATTAATTGGTGAAAATTATTTCATTCATCACTTGCATTATCCAATAATTAACATTAAAAATTCAATATCCTTAGACACAGGGGAGTATTTTTTTGAATTTCGGGACTATTTTAAGATTGACATGAACATTTGCTCTCATCTTTCTAGCTTATTATAATTTTTCTGCACTTTGTTGTTGTCTCTCAGCATTTCAAGAACTGAACACTGTTCTCTCCTCTCTCGTACTTAAATAATTTTATATCTTTGGTTCACTCATTTTCAACGAAACGATATGAAATTAATTGTTGAGTTAAACTGTCATTTACAATCCATTGCTATTGCCAGCAATTTATTTTAACCAGCTATATTTGTTTTTATCAGCTACCAATAGATGATGCTGCTTCTTTTTTAAAACTGGTTGAGTTTGAATATATGAGGTTTATATTTTTATTAACGGTTTGTGAGTAACATTTTGTATTTTTCTGCTTTACTCCTTGTGTTTGTTTTAATAGTCCTGAAATTTAATCATTTCTTTGTTTCTTATTGATATAATTGAAGGGATGATTGAAAAATTGTGTTTTGGTAATCATCAACAACCTCCACCTCCACCTCAACATAACCATCCGCACAAGCATCACTTTCACCATCATCTACCACATAAAAACCACCATTATTTACAACAACAAAATACAGCCAAATGTGTTCATCTTCATCAAGTTAAAGCTCATGGATACCCAAATAACACATCTTCCTTCAAGGATGATCAGGAGATTTTAAGATCTTATATACAACCGCCACCGAATAAAACTGTATTTAATTGTTGTTGTCATTATTTGAACTGTGATAGTAGTGGTAAATTCAGCTGATGACAACCTTCTTTTTCAATTATATATTATATTTATTGTTATTATTATCATCGATTATTATCATAAATTGAATCAACCAACTTCTTTTTCATTTACTCTGAATATGAATATTGACAAATCCAGATTTCTCCTCTTATTTTCATACATTGGCACAAAATACAGCGGAGTTCAAAGACAAACGACCAGGAAACCAAAGAACCAGGTAAACCCAACGGACAATACTGTTCAATATTACATTGAGGAAGCCTTGGAAACCATAAATCCAAAACCAAGCCAAGAAGCAAAAGTTTCGCTTAGCAGCAGAACAGACAAAGGTGTCCATGCTTTCGAGAACTCAGCTGTGATTAAAATTGTCCATCCAAACTCAACAGAATCTTATTATCCTAATCAAATCATTGAAACAGCCAATACATATTTCAAGACTCATAACCATGATATTAAGTAATTATCAATCATTCTACTGCCATTCAATTTTACCAAACAAACCCCCAAAAACTCTGCCTTTATAAACACCAACATTAACATCGTCTGACATAACTTAGCATATCTTATGAACATTTATCTTCCTCTCAAAATCGATTATCAAGTCAACTCTAATATCAAGCGAAATGTTTTTGTTCGTTTGTTTGTCCAAAATTAACATTCTCATTTCAATAATCCATTAATCCTTTTTTATCCAACTGCCAACTTCTCACCAAATGAACATTCCTTTTCCTTTACCTGGACCTTAGTCATTCATTTATCAAAAATATCTTGCAACTAAAAAAAAATTCCCTACTCACTTAAACATGTCTAGACATTTTTTTCTCCCTTTTCCCTCAATGATCTTCAGTTAGCATCAAGCATAAAAAAAAGAGTCTGAAACCAAATTTCATCAACTCTACTCTCCCTTTTCAACTTGCATTACACCAAAATTGAATTTCAAGTTCACTCACTAATAATAATTACTGTAATAATCATCAATAACCCTTAAATTGTTTCTTTTGTTGTTTACAGGTTTAACAAAATTCACCTCGTATCCCCAGAGTTTCACTTTCGTAAACATATTAAGCAGCGATCCTATTATTATCGTTTAGCTGTTGTCAAACCTGAAATTGCAAATCAAGCCTTCTTTCAACCAGAAAGTTATTTACCCATCAATGAGCTGAATCGCTGTAGTTTACTACGAACACCGATTAACCTTGATTTAGATTTGATGAAAGAAACAGTTCAATCATTCATAGGAACCCATGATTTTACCAATTTTGCTGCTTTCTCGAAAAGCCTTACTTACTACTATGACGGTTACTTTACCCGAACAATTGATCAATTGACCTTAACCCAATGCGATATGGAACCTTTGGAAGCAATCGATCCTTCTTATCGTAACATAAACCTTTATGAATTCAAAATAACGTCCAGAGCTTTCCTCTATCGACAGGTTTGTCCATTTATCCATCATTATTATTCCAGTGACACTTTTACCAATTACACCAAATGTAGCCTCATCTCGGTTTACTTGTCTGTTGAACAAGACAACAAATTGTTTCATCTCACTCTAGTAACCTACATTATTTTAATTGATTTTGTTCGACCTTGATAAAGATAATGTATAAAACCTGAGAAAGGTCATTCATCGAGATGAAGTTAATCAATATTTGCACCACGAATTTAAAGCTAAATCAGTTTGTAAACATTCTGCATGATGAAGCAAAGAAAAGCTCAAAATTACATTAATTAATTTTCAGCTGGTCCAAGCTGGTTAGCTTTATTTGTCTAGACTTACAATAGCTTAATCAATGAAAATATATAAAATATATATTTATCTCACATTCCCACTCCCAAACCCTTTCTAATAATTCAAGTCACGAAAGTTAAGGTTGAAAAATAGTTGTTAACCATGTCTATCATGATGCTGTTGATGAGCGCAAAAAGTGAAACGAAAGTAAATGTTTCTTAAGAGTTAGATAATGAAGAGATATTGAAAGTAATTGTATGAGAGTTTCTTAATGTGTGTTTCATCAAAAATCGTAAGGGTTAAAACAAAATGCTTCCGTATACGGAATCATGATTAAATACCTTACCAATCAGACAAAAGGTTGAACCTGTTTCTTGAGACACATTACAATCAAATTAACACTTCTCCAGTGTCTGTCTGCTTTATTCATGATAACTCACACTTTCCCTTCCTTTTACTATCATTTCCCTCCATCATCTCACTCTGTGTCTAGACGGATATCAGTCAGATTATTATTTCTAGGTCATTCAGTTAACACGTAATTTTGCTCTCATTTGAAGCAATTTTTACCTCTTATCTTATGATATTTATAATAATGATTACAACACAATAAATCCTAAAGGTGATTAAAAAGATCACAAGTAAAGGGTTGCAACCAGTTGCATGTATTCAGTCTGCAAATTCAATTTCATTTCTTCTCTACTTTTTATCCTTTCAAAGTCAACAGTTTTTTTCTTTCTCATTCAGTCAGATTCATGACAGAACATCAGTTATTTCCGATCAACTTTGCCCAGAACCTGGCCTTTCCAAATGCTCAGCATTTTATGATTATTTAAACCACAATTGCTACTTCTAGTGATTATCTTTTGCTGTATTCAACTTCAATCATTCAATCAACTGTTTTCATCTTTACATAGTTCAATGATTAAGTTTGATTCCCTTACCTTTCAATCAACCAGTTGATTAAATTGTAAAAATCATTCTTAACCAAATTGAAACCCTTTCTTGATCCACTGAAATCACTTCATTGCTATCAAAGGTGAATGTCAATTATTAGACAATTTCATTATTTTTACCCAAAATTAAACCCAACAGAAGCTGAACATAAAGAGTTTTGTTGATCTTTTACCATCCATGATTATTTTAAACCTTTTGAACTTTCAGAGTTTTGCCGATATTTTACTCTGAGTTTATTGATAGTTGACTGATGCTGATCCTGCCAAACCATTTCAAGGCTACCTTTTAGCCATAAGCTTTTCCAATCAGCATGAAATGTTGAATTTGAATGTTGATTCTGAGCATTTTGTTGATTAGCAAAACTCATTGAAATATCTTAATATTTTCTAAATCAATAATGATTTATATTTTCTGTACCATTGCAACAGTTGATTGAGTTATAAGCCAAAGAGGTTCGCCTTAAGTTGACTTATTATTAGTTGCTGTTTTCATTTAAAATTCATTTCTTTATTCTGATTATCATCATGTTCATCTCTTTTTCCACTTGAGATGAAAATGATGAAGCCAAGGTTTTGGTCTGGTAAAGCAGCAGCAACAAAAAAAAAGAAGCCTCATCATCAACTTCAAGACTTTCAAATAACATTGTTTAGTAAAAATTGCAAATCAATCAATAATGCTGATGTTGAACAATAAACAAATGGGAAAAGATTGGGAAAAACATTTTTGGGTTAATTAGTGATCATCAAACAAGTGTCATTGAGGTTACAGCAAAAAATAGACGTTTAACCATTCAAAGTGAATCAGCTTAAAGCTAACTCTTTGATGCCTTTTCCCTTTCAAACTCAATGGTTATCAATTTCATGTATTCATGTTTACCCAATTTCAAGCTACTGATGAACACTTTCAACATTAGTTAAGGCTATTAAACCGTTAAATTTCTTAATTGTGATTATCTCATCGTTAGTGTCAACTCTTACCAATCAATAACTGTCTTGTTGCCACACAATTTCATCTTTTCATCAAATCACAATTTTTCGCATGTTTATCGTTAAATAATGATTTACTTTGACCTTTTCATGGATTCACATTCACTCAACCTTCTTCAGTTTATTCATGTTTTGTCATGGAACTCGGATGATTATGTTGAAAGATGATTATAGTAAAATCATACGGAAACACTAATAATAACAATCATCAAATCTGGTAAACTGTTGAACCTGTAAGGAAAGGTTTCAAGTGAAATTTCAACCAATTTTTTAACCTCTTTTTTTAGTAAATTGTTTGTTCCGTGAAATCAAATAATTTGGCAAATAAATCAATCAATAAATAGCACAACTGATTGATGATTTGCAATTCCTAGTTCATGTTTTAATTGCCACCATTTGAAAAGTTGACCATAAAAAAAGTGTATAAAACAAATCAAATGAAATGCAATGCAATGAACCAAATTAACTCAATTTTATTGACTTTTTTTTCATTCAAATAGTCTAATTATATTTCTCACAATGGCTAGTTTAATGGCAATTTTACCTTGAGATGAAAATTACTATTAATTTAAGGGTTTTGATGAGGCCTCATTCAACGTGATGTTCAATCTTAATTGTTGCTAAATAATTGCTTCCAATAAAAAAAAAGATGTCTTCGTATTTAATTTTAGCTTGAATCTACACAAATCTCAAATTATCTTTACCATTTCACATTCAATTGCCCAAAATTAAGGTATAAATGTGATGCAATGTAACATCATTTGATATTATCATTTGACTTATAAACTTAATTTCATATCAATCACAATGAAATGAACATAAACTGAGCAAATCTACTAATTACAATTTGAATCGCAAAGCCTGATTAGGAAAGGTTCACCAATCAACTGAAAGTTGCTTTGATTTATGGCAACATATTAAGTTTACTTGCAAAAATAAAAAGCTGAAACTTTTCATCTTTTATTAGAAACTAGAAGAGAAAAGTCAATCTCAATCTTGATCTTCTTTTCTTCTGATTCCATCCTGGCCTCATCATCGTCATGATTACACAATCCTATCATTTTCAATGTTGATGAGGCGCCAATCTGATTTGCCTTGAGGTTATTTTACTTCCCAGTCAACATTGATTTCAAATGAAACCAAAACTCCATCATTATCGCCAACTCACGCCTTTTCAGTTCCATGTTCAGTTAATTTGGCTGGTTAATTGTGGGCAATTAAAAATGTCCATAAACCAGACACAATTACCAGTCATGTCACAATGTAATTGTAATAATTGTTTGCTTGACCTTTTCAATGAACACTGATTCAAGAGGAAAAGGGTTTCCTTAATCATCAACATTACATTGAATCACTTGTTTCTCTGATTACCTTTTATAACCTTTTATTATTGATCTTTTATAATTTCATTAATTATCACTATTTATCTTCCATCATAATTCTGATGAACCATTTCGTCAACATTATTATGTTAATAACAATCTTTTCCTTCCTTTTCATTTCTAGAATTGAAAGGAAAAACAAGATTCTTGAAAGATACAAATCTTGTGGTGTTTTCATGTTGATACTGATCAAGTTGATAAGAAACTTGCCGATGCCCTGAGTTAAAATATAAAAGGCTGATAAGGTTTGACGTTAGTGTCATCAATCCCTGTCGTCTGGACCCTGCCTTTACTTACAAATATTTGAGTATCTTGGGAGTGGTTTTTTTTCATCTCTCATTCTGATGTTGATGATGATGATCATCTTTAAGATGTTACTAGTTGCAAGGAAATACCTCGCCAATTTATTCTTAATTAGCTTCTCCTTTGCCTTTACTGTTTCAAGAGGCTGTTACTTGCTTCTCAATGGGTAACACATCCAACTCAACTGGACATTAAATTCATTACCAACTTTTATTTCTGTAGCTTAATGAATTTATGTCTAGATTATTAATGACTTCTGTCTGTCTCTGTATTTGTACTTCTCTCTTTTTGCCAACAAAAATCCTTCATCATCATCATCACTGTATCATCTCAGTCATCTACTCATCCTCAATCTGTGTGTGTTTCCCTGGAAAACACTGCCAGTCTAGATTTAAATGAGTTTTGCGTTGATTATGCTGATGATGATTCTGTTATTGGGAAAGACCTTTAAAGGGACGATTATGTTTGTCTGATCTTCAAACATTTTTAACCTCTGCTTCTGTCTTCTCACTCATTTATATATTAATGCTCGTCATGCAATCTAAATTATTTGGAAAGACTTTAATGTCATGAACATCGTACACGAGCTCAACAAAAAGCATCTTTCAATATTTCATGATTCTCTTGATAGCACTAATGGTTCCTATTTTAATCAACCTTTGATTTACTCTCAACACCTTTCCTTTTTCACCTAAAAACACCTTTAAACTTGAAATACAAAGTCAACTCAATGTTGACTCTAACCATTGTTAGCACTTTCAGTGCATTAATTATTGCAACTAGAGATTGTTGAGTTTAATTTACAAACCTTTTGACAGTTTAAATGTGAAAAAATTTACCTTGAAAATTGGGCAGAAAATTTATTGAAAGATTGAAGAGAAAGAAAAAAGTTGAAACAATTTCCTTTCACTTGAATGCCATCAGGGGAAAAATGAATTTTACTTCATTTCATCTGTTTTCATGTTGATGAACATTATCACGTTAAAGTGATGATAATAAGTTGAAGATGGAAAGTAATGTTACACAAAATATTGTAACAAATAACTTGATTCAAAGTTAACTAATTATTTTCACTCAACCCACCGTCTAACTTTAATAATAATATATGATAAACTTGGGAGTTGATAATTTTTACATCTTTTGCATCAGAAAGTAAAAGGCAGAAAAAAATGAAAATGTTACAAAGTTTCAACTAAAGGGAAGCTCAATAGTTACGTTTTTACTGGTAATATTAATGGTCTTTGCATGATAATTGTAATTCAAATTTTCTCATTACAATCGTTTTGCAAATGTATTTTTATTCACCTTTTGTCTAACATTATTTGCTTACCTTTTCTGTCTGTAAATCAAATTGACAAAAGTCACTTTTTCATTGAAACCTGAAATGATCAGCTTTCCATGATTAGTCAATGTCAATCTTTTTGCTTACCAGATTTAAATGTGTACGTCAATGAACCTTTAATTCATTGATTTTCATCCCTTTTTTGTCGACAATATTTCAAGGTTCATCTACAGGGAGACACTGTCATGAGACATTGAAAATTGATCCAAATTGTTCAACATTGAATCGTTAAGAAATAATCAGATGATTAAATATTTTGCAATTTATTTTTTCAAAGGTAAACTCAACAAAACGTTTCTCAAAAGCCAACTCAGGTTGGATTAATGTTAACTTGTGAGATTATGTTTTTGTGTGTATTCACAATTGATGCCAATTTATTATCTGATTGAATCTTCATTTCTTGTTTACCATGAACAAGTGAATATCAAAATTATCATTGTGCTGATGATGGTGATCATTATACAAACATGGGCTCATTGTGAACCTTTCATACTTTATTTACTCTCGTGTTTTTTGTTTGTACCCTAATAGCATTATTATCATTATTATTGTATTTCTGGGTTTTTTAATAACCTTTTTTTGCTTGTTTGTTGCTCACTTGAACCAGAAAACAATATTAACAACAGACAGACGTAAAGGCAAGAAACGAGGTTAACGTAACATTTAATAGTAACGTAGTTTCAGCTTTGCTAGACAGGTTTCTAACTATATCCAGGTCGATAATGTCTGACAATATAACAAAGGTCTTACTCACTTATCATCATGAAGAGAATCATCTCTCTGTCTGAGCCTTTCTTTCAGCATTCTGGTACTTCTCTACAGTTTTGTTGTTTTTTGTCTTGTTACTTGCAGCAACACAAAAAAACTGTCTGACTTGTTAGCCCTGAAATATATGTATAAATGTCTGAAATTGATGATAATACATTGATTTGCTATCTATTATATTTTACCATTAACAGACTTGCTTTACCCGACAATTTGATTATTAATTTGGTTACATTAATAACACAATCATTTAAATAACTTGCTTTCATTTTCTTTCTCTC
The DNA here is from genome assembly GCF_000239435.1 of Tetranychus urticae. The sequence continues at coordinate 3,389,240 of NW_015449933.1, forward strand.
TTTATCTCATTTTCATGGAAACATATTGAGATTTGATTCACTTTGATGACTATTTTATGCTTGGTCAGACATTTTGCTAGTAACACACACAACTCTTGAACTTAACCTGATTCCAATTCTGATCGATAAAACTATTGAACATTGTATATAAATGGTGATAAAAGACAGCGTCATCTTGTGTGTCATCCTTTACCAATTACCTGAGTTTTTCAGCCCATTTTAATGGTTCAATTGAAATGATCTGTTGATTGATTTGTTTTTATTAATAGACTATTTTGATAATCTTTTTTTCCCATCTTAATCTTCCTGATCATGATGACGATCGCCATATTTATCTTCCTTTTCCTTCTCAACCTGAATTTGAGGAAACCTTCACCATGTTGACCTTAACATTGTTGCATCAAATTGTTAATCATCATTTCACTCTTCTGAGCAACTCTTCATCTTGCCTCTTTTATTCAACTCTTTTCATCTCTTTTCATCCATTTCATCCTTTCATCTTCATCTTCCTCCCTTCTCCACTTTGTCACTCTTGTTTACTTTCAACATTACAATATTAAATAACAATGAAAGTTAATTATCTTTCATCTCTTCCCTACCTTTTACCAATCATCAAAACTATTTGTTTAAAAAACATGTGTTCACGTTTAATTGTTTGATTGTAACAACAATTGAAAAATTGTTTCCAATTTTTCCAACCATTTATTGAAACAAACAAACAAAAAAAAGGATGAAAACATCATTTATCTTCATTTACTCCTCATCACCTTAGGCAGACATTTTCAATCTTTACAATTGTTATCCTTTTGCCACTTCATCAGAATAGATGATTAAAAATTACTGACTTTTATTGATGATTATTTACCTCATTTATAAATGTCAATTGTCTTAATTGCTCACAACTGTAGACAAAATGATCGCCAACTAAATTAACAACAACAATTAATAAAATATTAAAAAATGATTGATTTAACAGTCGATTGTCTAAGCGCCATCTAACGATATTCAAAGCAAAAAGTGAAACCAGAAAAAAGGTAAACATTGAGACTTGGAAATGTTTGCTTGTTAATTGTTTGTTCATTTTTCATGATGATTCTCATCTCAATAAATCTCTCCTTTAATTCAATTATTTGCTAATATTGAGGTGCATTGTAGACACAATATAAACATCTTAATGTTATCATTATTAGATCAATAATGCGAATCAAAATGTAATACATTTTACTGTGTTGTTTCGTCTGTCCTTAAAGCCATGTTATCCTTTCAAGATTAAATTAGGGTAAGAAAATGACTCTGACGATGTTGATCATGATGATGATGCTGATGATGGTTATGATGATGATGAGACTAATGTTGTTAATATGTGCTTTTATCATGCGCATATAATAAGAAAACCTTTAGGTTCACCTTGATAATGTTAAAAGGATTTCCATGAAATGGCTTTACCTTTACATTAGTCTGGTTCAATGTCTCGCTTTTTTTACCTTTTCTGGTTGATCCTTTTTTTGCTGTTAACCAAAGGGATTTTCATCTTCATCTTCATCCCTTTACACTGAAACATGTTGCAATGTTGATGACCATGAAGACAAGTTGACGGAGGAAAAACTGAAATAACATTAACTAAGTAATCATATTTTTTGTCAACTATTTCACTGTTCAACATTATCCAACATCTCATCATGTCGCTCATCAAACCCTGATTGTCATGAAATTTGATGAAAATGCTTGGCTTAACTGACCATCCAAAGGACAGTAAAAGTTGAAAGCCTTTGACCAACTCATTGAATCGACACTTTTGCACATTTTAACGTCTTAATCAAAATATTAAGATATTTTCAAATGCTTCAAAATTGCTGCTTTAATGATGATTGAAAACTCATTTTTCATGAATAAAAGTTAGAGATGAAAGTGTTTAAAATTAGCCTTTTACCTTCAATTGATTAAAGTTGTGATCTGATTTTTGATTAACGATAATAACAATTTGCTTTATTGGACACTTTTCAGTTTTCAATAAACTTGGATTAGTTGAAGCTGACTGATGCCAAGAAACAATATCATTATCCTTGATAATCATTATTATTATCATGATCATTATCATTATTGTCATGATGATCATTTTTTGTGCTTATGTTAATCATCAACAATTAAGTATTAACATTCTTTTCACTCTCAATTTTAACCTTTTCCAATATAATCATTAGGATTATCATGATACTGATTAATATAATGGTTAACTTATATTCATTTATTACAATTAATTATCCATTTGATTAATGATGTTCAAGTGACATTTTACGTTTTCTGTGTTCAAACATTTCAAGTAGACGAACAGATTAAATCAACAATTTAAATGAATATTAAATGATTGAATTACAATTGGAAAGCCTTAAAGAAGCAGATTCATTGAACATCATTAGTCAATGTCAATCTAGTTAAATAGCGAAATGAATTAACACTTCAATTAACTTTACATAAATAACAATCAAAGATTATTCAGCTTTCCTTAAATGTTATCATTTTACAATTAAATTTGGTTCGATTGATCAACCTTTTCATAGAAATTTGAATAAAATGTTTATTTCAGTTCATCTTTCACATTGAATTTGAAACTGAACATTGAACAAATGCTTGAAACTTCTCATATTCCTGTCACATTTTCAACTGCAATTAATTTGAAATTTTGTTGAATATTGAATGTTAACAAACAATGAAATCTCAATCATTTTAATGCAGTTTGACAAAAAGCATTTGATATTTAATCGTTTAAAAGTTAAAATGAAAAGTTATCACACAATTAATATTACATTACACTGATTTGATGGGCATAAATTGTAAATAATATTGAAAAGTAGCTACTTTTGGATTATTGATATTATTGAACTGAAACAAGAAAATATTCAGGATAAAGTTATTTTCAGCATTTCATCTTTACTTGAGACACAAAAAATTTGTGAGCAAAAATTGTTGACTGCAAAAGTATCATGAGGTTGCGTGAAAACCTTGCGATTCATTGATTTTTGCCAGTCTTTTTGTTCTCAGTTTAAAGCATGGCAGTGGATTCGGTGAATCAAGCCAAATCTGGTCAACGAGTAACACTTGAATCGATAATTATCAGATTGATTGTTAATTCCAATCAATTTGTCATTTTGTTTAATCTTTACTGCAGCACACTTTGGACAATTGATATCATTACTAGGAGTGGTCACTTGGTTTTTCCCTCTTCCTATCGAACCGTTGACCTTAATTTAGTTTCTTAATTGCGATAAACTTATCAACAATGAAACTCACAACATTTCAAACTGATTCGTAAACCTGTCAATAATTCAGACAAAGATTCAGTGTTAATGGCGAGCTTTTCAAACATTAAAAGTGATTCTCTTTATGATTACATTAGTAAAGATGGAAGCTTAAACAGAATCAAAATCATGATTCAATCCAAATAACAAATTTCTCGTGTTGCATGATAGCTTTAAATCAAGTCAAGGTGAAGTGCATTAAAATCGCAAATGATTATTAATCAGGAATCAATTTTTGATTAACTTGAACTTTAAATTGACAACAGCTAGTCCTGTCTACAGAGACAGAGTTACTTAAGATTTACTTCACTTCAATATTCAGTGAAATCAAAATTTAATGCTCTGCACTTTGACATAAAAGTTGAACTGAAATCCCTGTTGAATCATTTTGCATTATTAAAGTGACAACAAATTCACCATTAAAATGAATCAGAAATCATTAAACAACTCAATAACCATAAAGGTTATAAAAACTGATAAATGATGGTTATCTTATTGAATTAAGCTGGGATTATGAATTTGTGAAATAATGATTTCAGTAAGTCAAGTAGCTTCAAAAATCATCTTTAAACCCAAATCAAGATTGCAAGCTCAGTTTGAACTGTGAACTTTTGCCTTTTGATCATTTACCAACAATTGTTGTAACTCATTAACAGTCTCACAATAATTGCAATTAATAGCTGAATATTGCAATTGTTCAGTAACATTTCACATTTTGTCCATCGATTTGCTTCCATCATTTTTATTGTTTCACCATTCATCTTTTGTTAACTCAATGGCAATAAAAGTGAAAATTGGTAAAAAAGATTGGGAAAAAAAAGATTGAAATCATTGCATTTGTAACCTTATTCATTGAGTCAACTTGTCATAAATATTTCACCAGCTTGTTACTCAAAAATTTGACTTTCAAACATTATTTCAATTACGAAATAACTTTTTCTCTTTCCTGTCTTTCAATATTATCATTTCATCAGCTTCATGAGCTTGTATGAATGTCTTGTAATTTACTCAGACACATTGGCTGAGTACTGAGCAGCAAGAATCGCAACCAGAATACTAATAATGCTTTCTTTTCGTTGTTGCTCATTTTCAAAGTTGAATCTATTCTTGCATCAATCAAAGCTGTGTATATATTTTTGCTGCTTTTTTGCCTTTCCTTTCAATTCAACAAAGTCAACAATATTCAGGCTAAATTAACTTTCATTGACATTTTTTTCTGTACATAAGCTGTACAATTGAAACGATTAATTGATTTGATTAGCATGAAGGAAAATTCATTGTAAAAGTCGGTAAACTGAGATAAAAAAGGAGCAAATTTTTGGCTTTAAACATCTTTTTTTTCTCGTCTTCAATAACATTGAAAGTTGATGATGATAAATGTCTAATGAAACAGTTTGCAGACTGAAGATGAAGATACGATTGAAAGTTGTTGAAAGTGAAATAAAAGTGAAAACTGAACTCACATTAAGACATTTAAAATGAGTTTTCAGTTGATTTTGAGTCTATGAGTTATTATCTGTTTGAAACCTTTTTTTGTATTATTTTTTGCCCATTTTCAAGCTTCTGTTCAACCTTGAATTGTATCTGTAAAAACAATGGTTTAATGACATTGTCAAGTGAGACTGACAACGATCAATACTTGATAATAACATGAAACTCCGATTGCTCATCAATTCAGTCTCACTTACAATCTTGGGTTTAACCAATTCAACCATCATAATCACCCTCAATGTTTGAAAGTTGAAAGTTGACAAATGTTTTCCCTTTTTCATACTTTTCTGTACTGAAAATTAATTCATTACTAATTGACTGTTTGCATGTTTAACCATCATTTAGCTGATTGTTCAAAGTAATTACAATTGTTGCTCGTTCTGGTCAATCGACTTTAATTGTTACCCTTAATTGATGTAAAAGTTGCCTTTTCTGATCCAGTTTACTTGGTCTTTTGGGTTCAACACAAAATTAGACTGAAAATGATTTTATCAAATCTCTGCCTTGTAACAAAATCCAAGTCGCAACTCTGGTTATGATTAATGTTGGTCTAATGATAATTTAACCTGTTTTCATGGCTTTTTTTATTAATTGCTGATGAAATTAATAAAAAATGTTGTTACAATTGAAAGATGCTGTTGAAACAATTCAACAATTAAGGAAAGATGATAGTCTATTGTTATTTTCATTAGGCATTGTTGGTTAAGTTGAAACATTGGATTGTAATTGAAAATTATGAGCCTTTCAAATGTAAATTGATTTATTGATTGAGATGGTTAATGTTAATTTTTACCAGATAACTAATTTGTTTTCATTCATTTCTATTTCAAGATAATATCCTTATTCACATGGAATACATTTATCTCATGCTTATTGTCACACTAATCATGATTGAACACAATTTTCCATCATCAGTTTCAACTCTCATCCATTAACTGTTGTGAACCTCTTAACCATCAATATCATCATCATAATCATCATCCTGTCTCTATCATTCATTTTCATCGCAAGAACAAGCAGAAGAAGCAGAAGAAGAAGAAGCGAAAAAAAATCCCAATTTCACAACTTTTCCTCTCTATTTGCCTCAATTCAATAATAAGCCAATTTCATGAACTCAACATGAAAACTTGAAATGAAATAAACTCTTGGTTCCCTGTCTACCTACTCAGTCCTCCTTCCAGACAGAAGTGAACATTTTTCATCTTCAATTCCTCTTCATCATCATCAAGACTGGAATGCACAGTAAACAAAAATGTCTCTATAAACAAGGTTACAAAATATACGTTTATTTGCCTCATTTTCAGTATCATTGTCAATTGAAAACCCATGAAACATGAAGCATCTGCATCTTCATCTTGATTCCCAGATCCCTTGAGCTTGCAATTTGTTTGTTATTTTACATTTTGTTTCAACTTATTTTCACTTTTTAATTTTTCACCCAAAACCTATCGGGACTTGCAAATGATTCATTTTACCTTTTCAAATGTCTCCTTTCCTCCAAAAATTGATACTAAACTTGATTCAAAATACTCGACAGTTTAAGGATTTATTATGATTGATTAACCATTTCTCATTTTAATACCTCATTCCGCATCTTAACGTTTCCTTACCTCTAATGATGTTTGTTTTTTCATTTAACTTTTACTCTTCTCAAGCCAACAAAATGTTTTAAATTGATTGTCAAAACTGTTAATGGTGATATATTAATACAATGATTATTGATGATAATCAAATTAGAAAAGTTGATTAACCTGGAAAAATTAATTAGATACATTTTGCAAGCGTCTTCACCTTCAAACTTGTTACATTTGCATCTTCAAGTCACTCTGTTATTGAATCACTTTCATCTATTACCATCAAATTCATAAGTCTATCATGAGGTTTGGTAAAGTCAATGATCAAGTTTATTAAGTTTATCATGAAAAAAAGGCAAACAATTGAAACCTTTAACATTTCACTTGCAATAATTGAATCACTTTTGTCAACAAACTGATTAAAGTGATGGCAATTTTTGGTGAAAATCAAAGCTTATATCTAATTACAGATTCAGTCTTTACTCTCAACAATTAATTAACTATAACTGATCCTACAGTTATGATTGTTAGCTTGAGACAAACTCAATTATAACTGGAATATCTAATTTGCCCTCTGATCACTAATTCAGTTTACTTGGCTTATTCAACAATCAACGTGAAAACGGTTAATTACATTGATAATTCATCATCGTTAATTTTAGATTTAAAGAAACTGTTAATTATCATTTTCAGTTGAAATGTATTTTTATTTTCATCAAAATTGCTCTTTTCAAGTCAACATTTTGGGTGAAACAAAAATGTAAAATTTTTTATAAAATGTTTCAATTTTACTGCAATTGTTGATTTACCAGGAATTTTAATCCTTTACAATTAACGTTCATTTGATGGCGTTGATTGTTGACTGTTGTTTCATTGTATTCATCAGATTTAGCCTCCTATTCAGTGCAAGTTGCTAGGGAAAGATGATCAAATGCTGTCTATCCAAACAAAAAATGGTACAAAAAAGTTCATCTTCTGATACCAAATTTAAAATCTTTCACCATCAACATCAAGTTAATCATTCTTAGCTCTTGTCATTCTGTTCAACCAAAAAGTAACTTGATTAATTACATATTTGAGTTGCCAAAAAATGTTAACGTTTTGGACTTAAAAACAAATGTTATTTAGATGCAGCCTGTTGAACAGTTCATCTATCAAAGACATGAAGCAAGTACAAAAATATTACGAAATTGAACTCAGATAAACCAAAGCAGTAAATATAGCATGGTCAATCCATTAATTGAGGCGCAAAAAAATGCGGTCAATAAAATGCAAAATTAGCCAAGTTGCTGTCACAAGATAAATCTGGATAAACTTGAACTCAACTGCGACTGAACACATTCAGTTACATGGGAAACTTGTTCGGGATGAAATGAATTTTCAAACCAATAAATTGACTAAGATAACTGTCCAATAATGTCATTAATGCCAAATAAGCCAATGACACTAAACCTTAAACCAGTGAAACCTTTGTGAGTAACTTTGCATATCACTTTACATGAAATGGTTTATTGGGTTGAAATAAACTTTAAGCAACCATCAATTCAAGTTGAATTTTAGGTTTTCAACCAATTTATCAAAATAACCCGATAATTTGTATTTAACTTGAACCAATAAAGTAAACCAATTTCACTTTTAGTTAAAGTCTGTCAGATAAATTTTCACTCTTAATATGCATTGAAAACTGGTTAAAATGGTTTACCAGATTCATCTTTAAATCTGTTGATTTAACCCAAACTCTGGTCACCTTTCACTTGATCCAGATTCAATAAACTTTGTAAAAGCCATTAATTTTGATGCAAAAATGATCATTAATCTGAAGCTAACCCAATGTGTGATTAACTGGTAAAATTGGTTAATCGTCTTTGAATTCATGTTAATATCATCATATTTCATCTTATAATCATCTTGACTCCTCATCATTTGATTATTAACAGTGACAATAAAGACAATCATAATAACAATCATTTGAAAGTTAATTAAGCCACATGAGTTAACATGTAACAGCTTTTTGATCATCATGGTTAGTTAGCTTTTGATTATAATGATTAAACCCTTTTAATGACTATGTACATATCAGCATGATTACTGGTTTGATTCACTTGAAAGGCACGCAAAACATCGCCAGCAATGGTGAAAAAAAAGAGTTACTTTGTTTCTTTAATCATAATAGTAATTATTATTAAAATAATTTGAAAAACCGTTGAAGAATAGCGAGAGAAAAACAAATAAAAGGAAATTGATCAAATCACTAATTATAATAATAATTATCAAACAATCTTGTCTGATTACAATGGTAATTAACTGTCTAGTATTTGAAAAATACAAGGTGAAAATGGTGAGAAGAAGAAGAAAAATGAACAAACTTGAAGTTGATTGTTGATTAACACTGAAAACTGAAATCTTTAATTTACCATTTAATTGTTAATCATGCTTACGGGCATTCATTTTAACCAATAATTGACGGTTTACTTTTAATCATGTTAAATTGCAAGTTAACAAAATCATCTCATTATGATTTGGCTTTTGCAACAATTTTCAAGGTTCCCAATAAAGCAAATTAACAATTAGCTAATCAATTCTATTAGATTTGAACCTTTTTTTGCATCACAATTTGTTGGTGTATCAGAACCATTTGAACACAATTAAACAAGGTTACCAGACAGACGATGATTAAAATGATTAAACATTTTAATTTGTTGAGTATTTCCCTTTCGTTGTTACCTTATTGCAATCCTTGAAAGTCTCGATTGTTGGTTAAACATTGACCCGTAAAGTGCGTTTATTGTCACATTTAATTGTCTCTTTAACATTCAATTGATTATTAATTTTCAAAGTTGATTCTATTGTTAACCTTTTCACTTTGTCTGTTGATTACAATTTGATGAAAAATTATCACAATTGAAATGAATCGTTGCAAAGGTTTTCCAAGATTATTGGAGTTGCTCATGTTTACTGGCAATTACTTTGATTACTGGTTAATTATTCGTATTACTATTTACTTTGTTATTGCCATTGATTGATCAATGATGAGACTGATTGTGATTGATTGCTTATTCATGGTCATTTTGATTGTATAAAGAGAGTTGAACCATTTCAAGAAATGTTTGCCCAACGTTGTTAATTTGAATGTCAAGTCTCTTCTCCATTTTGGGTTGAAAACAAATAATCAATAATCAATGATTTAACCAATAAATTAGGTAATCATTGATGACATTTACAGACTCATTAATTGTGATGATGTTAATCAAGTGTTTGCACTCAATTAACTCACCCAATTTTGGGTACAATTGATTTTGAAAAGTCTGTCAACCTGAAAGGAAAGCCACATGAAAAATCACATCGAAACCAACAATTAACAATTTTACCCGATTATTCAAACTGATTAACTGTTTAATTTTGCAATTTACAATCTTCTAAACATTTAGTGATGCCAATAAATGATTAATTATCATCTTTTATTGAGCAAAATTGAAAGCCAATTTGAATCCAATTGCAAAACCAAGTTGAACAAGTTTTTGAGACGCTTTTCCTTCGTAACAATAATAGTGATGAAAGTGTTCACATGAACCGGTTTACCCGGAACATTGAGATAACTTCCGAGGTTTCCTTGGATCGTTTCATGTGTATTTTGTTTACTTGTCTGGCATTGATTTGATATCTTCTAGTTTAACGGTAAAATGAAATTTGTTTTTTTTCTCATTTCACCTCATCTTTTGCCAGAAAAATGTTCATTCAATTGCTGGTGGTGATGATGATGTTAATGTTGATGGTTATGATGATGAGTTTCTTCTTCTTCTTTGCTGGTGACGTTTAAATTGTAATTAGGTTACAAATAAATGTGCATGAAAATGAATGAAACGTTTATTTTGTCTGTAAGTTGTAGTTGACATTGAATGAATGTGACTTTGTTCAAATAACTCCTTAATTACTTGTCTATTTCATTCAACCTTTTCATTTAACTTTGATTCAATCAGCAAACATCTTTTTCACCCTTTTCCTCATCTCATCACAATTCTGGTTAGATTACATTTTGCTCTTCAATTGTTTTTCATCACGTATTCACCGAGATTCAACAATTTGCCAAGTTGATTGACGAAATCTATTTTTTTTGGTCTTTTCTCACTCTTTACAAATCTCCCAATTATGTCCCCACAATATTGATTGCAATTTAATTGAAACCTCTATTTATCTTTCCAGATACGTAGGATGATTGGTTCAATCATCATGGTTGGCTCACGAGCTTTTCCCATTGAACACTTTAAACTAATGTTGGATGAACCAGAAAAACATAAATGGGTTAACCATTACTTCATGGCTCCAGCTGATGGTCTTTATTTAGCTGAAATTAAATATGATCCTAAAGGTAAGTTAAATGTGTCATTTGGTTGTTTAAATTTAATTTTAATTTTATACTTTGACTAATTTTACCATTTTTTGTCTTCATTTACAGACTTTTTGAATCCAACCAATGTCAAGCAATTGTATTACTCGGGAAATTTAGGACCAGTGCCTGTCAATGATGAAAAGGAATCTGATGATGGTTTCGATGAAAAGGAGGTTGAAGAAGATTTCGATGAAGATCAACAGCAATTTAATGATGATAAACAAGATGAAACTTTCAAATTTTTTTAGATTAAATCTTGCGCTGTAAGATTAGTCTCCACTGTTAATTACTAGATGTCACTAGAGGTTTTTGTTATGAAAATTTTGTATTGAATGGTTTAAAAGTTTTTCAAATAATGATTTTCCGATCAACCATACATTTTATTTATTGTCTAACATATTTTAATAGTGATTGAACTTCGATTGTGTGTTCTGTAAGTACATCTATAGTCAAATTATTACATTAATATGTAATTTATTCTAATATAATTTCATTTTCTTTTTACCACCAGGTTTACTGCTGTTTCCATGTAATGGATGCGATTGAAGGAATCGAGTTGAAAGGTTCATATCTTTCCTTTTTGGTTACAAACAAAGTGATATTTTGACATGTTTTGATTGCCAAACATGTAGTTAGAGGCTTTTGACAGATCAGAAGTGAACGATCAATGCTCATAATGGTTCAGATTTTGCGGCTGGACGGCTGCTTGAGCTGCCAAAGCTTCTAAATGGTGGAGGTGCATTTGATGTCAATATAACTGTCCTTATGGCTCATTATTTTATCCTGAAAAATAGCCTCTTGTTGATTCATCTAAAATAGGATCTGCGATATAAATAATTTTTCAGCCGATGCAAGAAATGTTTTGCATAATCTGTGACATCTACAGGGTTAAATTACCATTTTTCCAGGTAGATCGGATATCGGTTTAAATTAACCTACTTACAGATTCAATCAATCGATTTGTATTTTAAGCGTCAACTACATTTTTTAAATTTTATGCTCTATCAAAGAGGCTCTCAAATTAAGCTCTATCAAAAAGGGCTGCGTTTTCTGACACGGCATACAAAACTTGTCGTGAATGGAAATCGATATATGTATAAATAAACTGGTATTTTAGTTTCACAATCTCCATTTCTGATAGTGCTATCCCTTAAACATTAAGTATGCAATGCATGGAAATACACTCGTATCATCGTTTTCGATTACAACTAATTTACTTATTGGCTCTCAAAATCGGCATATAAATTCGTATTCCTAATCCTTTTCATTTTGTTCAACTTCTGGATGAATGTTGAAAACATTAAAAATTTTAGTTATTAGGATTTCTTCACGATTGCCATTCAGTAGAATATGCACCGAGCATTCCTCATTTTGAGTCCTCTAAGGTGATGTCAATAATCAAAATATAATGAAATTTAGGATCTGTTGTTTGCTGTCACCAAATAACATCAATAAGTGAAAGTTTAAGGCGATGTTGACCTCATAATTTTTATTTCCTAAATTTTCTCAGTCTTCCCATTATTCAAATCAAGCTGGCTTATTGGTTCAATCATAATCTCGTAATGCAATTTAATAATTGTAGCGCTACCATTCTCGGAATATTGTAGCTCATAATTTTAAGCCTGATGACCAAAATCGCGAGAACTGTTGATAAATTAAAAAAAGTGTTCGGTCATTGATGTCCACAGAAATTTTCATCGACATTTTTATTTCTTTATCAAGTTTCAGCTCTGTAATTCATACGGTCACAGAATCACGCCAGATTTAGCCGAAAAGCGAAGTGATCTGTTGTACATAAACAATTTTATTTCTCGAAATAAGTCCATTTTCTAATTGACCAACAAAGGTAAGTAAATCGGTAAATGGGTATAATGAGAAAAGAAAGCATAATTGAATAGAAGGCGAAATTTGAACTTTGGACTCAATTTTATCGGAAACTGTCGCTAATGGAATCAGTTTTTATGCTCCTACAAGCCCACCAAGTCTCACCTTTTCACTAAAAATCACAGTTTTTTCAATAGCCCTTAGTGCGAGTTTCATTTGCTAATGGATTATTTACAAATCAAGTAAAAAAATGAAGAGATAATTTTGGTTTACATAATGGACTCGAAGGTGTAGTAATAACTTGTAAATGATTATAATGATTAGCTGTTAAGACGATATGTTAAACAGAATGTGTACTTGAAATGAAAGTCGTCAATTGGCGATTAAAGATGCTTCTATGATAATTTGTTTAATGCTCTTATTGTCTTCTTATGGTATTTAAATGGACTTTTCCAACCCTGAACTCACTGAAAATTGCACAACCCAATAATTGCAGACTAAATAGACACTTAACCTAAGCTGCAACCAACCACTAATTTTGGTTTTTTGCACTCACCCAATTATAATCTCTATTAGATTATTGATAAATAATTTACAATTTCAAATGTACTCTTGGTTTTCATTGTTTGCTTTCGCTTGCACCAGGATTTAACATTTGCTGCAAAGAAACAGGTTTATCCATTCCTTTAATCTGGTTAAGCTATGAATCAAGTCTAAAATCTAGTAATCCGCAAATCTTGGATATTATAGGGAACATGTTTGATAAATTCACTTTGATGTTTGTTTATTTATATGATTAAAGATTAATTTATGGTAAAACAATCAGTTAGTTATTTAAAAAATGATTGAAGATTATGTAAACCAATAGTTAAATAACGCGCTTTGATGCTGCAACCATTTCGTTCTCAAACAAAGAGATTGGCAAAGAGAATCTGTCAGTTTCCTTTCAGGTTTGATCATGCGCAAGCTTGCGAGGAGGCCATTTGTTTCTTTCCTCTCTATGTCAAAATAACAAAGAAACTGTTCTTCACAGTGAAATGATTAAAGATGATTTAATTGTTTTGATTAACTTACATTGACAATCAACATTGATTTTTAATTTAATTATTTATACTCTGATCAAGTTAAATTAAAGGTCAGATTTTTTTGTTAAACTAAACCAAAATGTGTTCTCGCATGCCTACATCTTCACTCCCAGTCTCATCGTCAGGTACTAGTGGTTCATCATCTTCCCAAGGATCAACCTCAGGCCTTGGGTCAAGTGCATCTTCATCGTCCACTTCAGGTGTCGGTGGAAATGGTATTGGGACGATCAATACACCCAATGCAGTGGACACCTCTGGAAATGTCAATTTTGTTGATCAATTGAGCAGAACCAATCTTTACATAAAAGGATTGACGCCCAACACAACTGATAAGGATTTATACGGACTATGTGCTCCCTACGGAAAGATCATATCAACGAAAGCTATACTAGACAAGAATACCAACAAATGTAAAGGCTATGGATTCGTTGACTTTGAATCACCATTATCGGCTGAGACAGCAGTTAAACATCTACAAACTCGAGGTGTCCAGGCTCAAATGGCCAAGGTTGGTTTTCGCGAAGTCAATGATATTTATCATTACAAGGATAGACAGACAGATGGATAGATAGATAAATAGTTAGACAGACAGACAGACAGACAGACAAATTTTTTATATCTTACAGCCCTAAATCTTAATCTACCCGGTTGTCTTATAAAACATGATAATAACTACCTTATATTTGAACTTATCATTTTTTATATTACTTTGGGGGTAGAATTTTTGTTTGCATAGTTTATCATAATTTGTCACCCTTTTCTTTACATCTTACATATTCTTTGACATCAGTGATTTCTCTAGTCTTGCTCTCCCCTTCATCATCTTCATCTTCCTCTGGCTCATTCTCTTTCTCTCTCTTTCTCTCTGTCTTTCGTCTTTTGGACTCGCTTTTCTTTTTTATCATTCTCGCTTTCATTTTCTTATTGATGTTTTCCACCATCCCATTCTGACCTTCCGATAGTCAAGTTAATTACTGATTTACATTCAAACTTTTCTGATTCATCTTTTAGTGCACCGATACAAGTAGAGGCAAAAGTACTTCAGTTATTGCTTCAAACTCGATTGCTAATTATGCGGCTGTTACGAGTAATTCCAATGCTGTTGCCTCTAATTACTGTTCTTCAGTCATCAATCCCAACAGATCACCGGTGAGCAGGTTTCAGGCAATTGTTGTTTTATTATTTAGCATTATTTCATTTATTTGACTAATTTATCTTATTTAGTTAATCTTTTCATTTTTGTTTAGACTAATTCTTAGTGGCATTCAAGCATGCATCAGCATTCTGAGCTGTTTCTAATAACTGTTTCTAATGCTGCTATCGCTCTTATGATTTATGATTTAGCCAGTTTTTATTTTACTTCTGAATTTTTTTTGCATTCATTTCGATTTTTTTAAATACCAATCATATCTCATATTTTATTAGATATGGTAATTTTGTTTGTATTTTTTGTGTTCATTTCAAATATCAAGTCACTCCATTTATCCGATTCATTTTTAACTCAATTAATCTTGTCATATTTTTTTTCTCGACAGCAACAAGAACAAGACCCTACCAATCTTTATATTGCCAATTTACCTTCTTATATGACTGAGACTGAGTTAGAGTCCATGCTTGTTTCATTTGGCTCAGTGATCTCGACTCGAATCCTACGTGACAATTACAACCAACCTCGCGGTGTTGGATTTGCCAGAATGGAGTCGAAAGAAAAATGTGACATGATCATTCAGCACTTTAATGGTAAAATTATTGCCGGAGGAAAAGAACCTCTGTTGGTCAAATTTGCTGATGGTGGAAACAAGAAAAAGAGTCAAAATAAAAATGAAATTCGTAATAGAGAAGGTGGTGGAGCAAGTCAGCCCATGACAGCAGCTTATGCTTATCCCACCGACCAATCTAACATAAACCAAAATGGAGTAGCCACCGCACCTATGATGCCAAACATGGCTGCTGCCGCAGCAGCAGCTGGTTACCACCACCATCATCATCAAAGACAATATGATAGATGCGCCTTTGTTCCAAACACAGGTAAGATTATTTTTATTATTGAAATGCATTTTAAATTATTAAGGTTCCACTTATTTTAAATTTCCATACAAACACCAATTATTTAACCATTTGATGTTTTTTATTAGCCTTCGTCTCCTTAAGAGAGCGTTGGAAATCGAGTCAATATAGTTTTCTAAGTGATTTTCAAATTCAGAACGTAAATGTCACAAGAATAGAAAATACATGTATGACATTTAACCGTAATTATTAAATCAGTTGAATGCCATCGTATAAACATAAAATTTAAAATCATGCAGTACCTAGGAGTTGCAAAAGATTTAAAGTTAATCCATTTTAATTTCTTTTTTCATTTTCTTTGATAGCCGCTGCCGCCGCCGCTGCAATTCAAGCCGCTGCTGCGACTCAATGGATGCATCCAGGAGCAACACAATATCATCTGGTTCCACCTCCTGCTCACATGCAATCAACAACACAAGTGATCCCATCACAGCCAATCGACACTAATGCTTTGCATTTCAGTACTCTGATGCCACAGTTATCAGCTTCCATGCGTCAACTTCAGCTTTCCAGTCATCCTGTGAGTGTATTACGGGATAACCAACAGTCTCCTCAATCTCTTGGTCATCTCGATAGACTATCAACATCTTTCTTACTCAAAGATTTGCTTCGATCAATGCTAAGGAACCAAGGACCTTGAATATTTTCATTTTTTTTTATGACTAGACCTACTTTCATTTTGACTAGACTCTTATCCCCATCCCTTCCTCACCTGTCAAATCCTACCAGACTCCCTTGAAGAGTGTTTTATGTTCATTTGTCTTTTCTTCATTCGAAGAAGATTCCCTTTTCCTCTTGTCTGTCTTATCTGTCCCGAATGCTGTTTTTTACCCAAATGTCACTCCAATTTTTACTCCCGTTTTACTGATCGTTGTCCCCTAGCATCACTTGTCAACAGAACTGTGGTAACATGGTTTTGTTTTTATTTCATGTATGACCCCCTTCCCTGCCTGACAACTTTATCGCCATTATTTGTGTAATGTGTAGAGATGACATAGTAAATTGGTTGAGTTAAAGAGACTGTTCAAGCTATAAATCTGCACTTTTTTCATATTTTATCTTTATTGGATTCTTCCAATGCGTTTATTAACTCTGATTTTCATATCTTTCACAGTATATGGCAGGAACACCAGCAGCTGCCTATGCAATCGCGGCTGCTTCTGGAGCTTTATATGCAGCTCAACCAGGACAAGTGATACAACCAGTTACTCTCGCTGAGGTTAACATTTTTACAGAATTTTTTTACATATTTAAAAATTTTCTTTGCAATTTATCTAATTTTCATTTTGATTTTATCTTAGCAGGCTGGTGGTGCCAATAATCCAAGAAGTGGTACCTCTTCCGTTGCTCCCAATGATGAACTAGGACAAAGCAACGCTGCTCATCATTATCAAGTCTGTCAACCTAAATGAGAATACTTTTCTTTTAGGTTGAATTGAAATGGAATTTTATTCTAAATTTTAAATGAAGACAATTTGTGCACCTTGGTCTAAAAGTCTATTGTGCTACAAGAAAAAATAGATCAGATTCATCATTCTCTCCCTCTCTGTCCTTTTTCTCCCTTTTCTACCTGTATTTCCTTGTCTCTCGCCATTTTGTTTGCTCTTTTTTTCATCACAGTGTGATTCTCATATTTTCCGCATAAACAGAATTCATTCTTCAGAGAATCATTCTTTTCATCACTCCTTTTCCCATCTCACCTTTTCACAATTTCTTACATCTTCGTCGTTTTGCTTTTCTCTAAATCTCGCCACTCGAATTTTCCATTTACTTTCATTCTTCTCATTTTGTGACGACTGCATTAGCAAATGAACTGTGCTGCGTCAGGATTGTCTTCAATTTTAATCATTGTGACCCTGTTTTACTTACGGAACCATCTTTTTTATGTTGATTAATAACAAAGAAAATTTCAAAGAAGGCAAAACAATTTATTTCTTCTTCTCCTTCTCCTTCTGCAACGAAAAACCTAACAACACCTTTAAAGTTTCTCATTCAATTCATCCATTATCATTGATTGTTACTTTCATGAGCAATCATCTCAGCAGTGCTGTAAATCACGGATAATTTCAATTTTTTTTATCAACTGATGGATTCAAAAGATTTCTCTTCGCCCTTTGATATCGTTTTTTGGTCAACCTCAACATTATGGCTACCTGACTTCTTCATTATTCTCTGTAGGCTTCCTGAAGTGTCCAGTCAAAAACAGATAGTCAGTGTCATGATGGTGATTGCCTTAGTAAAAAGAAGACGCAGATGGAACTATTGGAACTATGAAAGAAATTGTCTCCTTCACATCTCTTTCTTCTCTTTCTTTCACTCTCTCTCTCCCTTTCTCTTTCTCTTTCTCTTCTCGTTCTGCTTGACTCACTCAAATTCCTTTTTCGTTCTCTTTTGGAACAAAAATTTTCAGATTTCACATGATTAAACAATTTGGTAAAGATGAACTGAAAAGTCCGGACGGTGAAACCTAAATAATTAGGATGGAGATTAAACAACTTCAGTTGCCGGCTAATAATACACCCTTTTCCTATTGAATTAGGCTCTTTTTGTATTCAATGCAGAAAAATTACAAAAAAAACATATTTTGACAAAAATCCTTTGTGTACTTATTGTGACAACTTATCGTGAGGAAATGAAAAAACTTTAACATGGACATAGTTATCTCCTTTGTTGCGGCAAAAACAGAGGAGAACCTGAATGAATTATCTCTACGATCATGAGTTGCATAGGCACTTGGATATCCAAAAGTGGACCAATGTAAAGCAACCAGGATTAGTTGTTACTTTTAAGAAACTAGCAAAGACGAGAATCATGTATTCTAATTGATGAATTGCTGTTCTTTAATTCAACCCAAACCCAGAAAAATGCTAGTAACAGTTTCATTATGAATCATTATCATTCATTTTTAATTGCATCGAGTATGTTTTACACTTAATTAGAATGAAACTCGAATGATGAAAAGAAAATAATCTTTAACTCTTTAAGTCATCAGCTCTAATTACAAATTATGATTAAAAAGCAACACGAACAATTTACTGGCAATGTTAAAGTTAAGTACAATTTTTACCTGAAAAAAAATCAAAAAACAATGATTTCCCAATCAATACAAAACACTGAACAACGGAAGATCGTTATTTTCATTTACAATATTACCTCAAAGATTCCATCATTTTAGCGGAATAATCCTGAAATAAATGAACTGAGTCAAATGAATGATCAGACAACAAAATGTAAGACAAAACAAGAAGATAGAGGAGAATGATGATAATGAGAAAAATCCATGTCTTCTTTTGTTGATTGACCAACATGTTGATTCTTTCTGTTAATCGGCTGATTTGTTGATCATGTTCATCCATGTTGCTCCTCGAATCACCATTGATAATTGTTCCCCCATTGTGCATCAATTTACGTCTTATCGTGTTATTATCACCATAATCATCCACGTTTTTGGTCTCATCATAACAATGGTCAGCCTCCGAAAAAGGTAGCAATTTGTGTGAATAAATGTCGTCTTTGTGCTGAACCCAAAGGGCATAAAAATCTTCAACTGTTAACCATGTTCTTTCAATTGGTAAACCGAGTATTAAAAATTTATCTTTCTTTATAGCAGATCCTGAGTCTTGGTTAAATTTAATTGTTGCAGTTATCGTTCTCTTTGGTAAAATGATTCCCAGACTTGGGCTGACAGTGTATTTTGATGGATTTGTTGACTGAATTTTAAAGGCAACAGGAGATTCCAATGGATTAGATATCACTAAAGTGGCTTCATAAGCTCGATCACAGTAATCATATCTAAACATTAAACTTTTTGATGGGTTGACTATAATACATTTGATTGCTGAATCTTTTGTTCCAGATTCTCTTATTTCATCTTTAATATCGCTTTCCTCTTCCAATGAGTCCCAAAAGTCTGAGCTTGGGTTAATATAGTCGCCTGTTTCCAAAGCTTTTGAAGCTTCTTCCAATGCATCAGCAAATTCTGGTAAAATCCTATCAATGTCTTCTGTGGAGTAACCGAATTCAGTGACCACCTGAGAAACTGGTCGACTTCCAGGAGGAATGGCTCTGTAATTACGTTTACAGGTTCCACCGAGATAGTCAGGGGCCGAGGCTTTGTCAATGAAATTGAAAATTTCATCTCCATTGGCAAATTTGATCAAACCAAATAGAGAAGCTGGTAGAAAGGAAAGAGCGGCTCGTCTAACAGCATTGAATGCCCAAGGAACATTGACAACCAAGATGTACTTAACACCAACTGGGAAATAATTTGATCCAGAATTGATGAGAAACTTTAGATAATCCCAGTCTAGATTACGATAACCAGCTCCAGTCACGTCAAAAACTACACCAATGCCATTTCCTCCAGTCATGATATCCGCTTTATTCAGAACGTGAATCAAAAATTTCCTCGAATGATCATCCAATTCAGGAATCTTGCGATGCATCTTGACCCTTATGTAAACAGTAAGGAAACCATTTCGATCACATTCATAGATGAACAAAGCACCAATCTTGTAAAACTCAATCGGGAAATGGTAATCACGAAATTCTCTGATCTTGATTTCTTTCCTCCATTTCATGGTCTCAACTATCATACGAAGAGCCTCAGTCTCATTACGATTGCGAGCCAAAAAGAACCGTTTCACGTACCAATCATCTGTTTCCAGCTTTTGGTAATCTTCTTCATAATAAAGATCTAAGGTAGAGACAAAAGAAAAACAATAAAGGTAAGTCTCTCTTTAAATTCAACATCTTTAAATTGAAACCTATCGATGGATTTAAGAAGGTCATATGAATGGATCAGATTTAATTGATCACTTTTTTCCTCTTTTTAGGTTAAATTGGTTGGTTTATTGTCTTGAAAAATTATGGTTCAACTTACCAGGATTGGTCGTGTATTCCTGCCTAAAGGCTTCTCGTAGACGTCTAACATTTTGGGCGCTTCGATCTGTCCGACTCATTGTTTAACAGTATTGTTTATCAGTTAAACAATTGACTTGAACACATATTTCAAATAATCAAAAAGATGGCCATGTTGGTGTTAGATGACGGAAAAGGGAATAAAATCACAAAATGAAATATTCGTTTAAATGAATGTGAGGGAAATTGTAAAGCAACAAGGAAGACAAAAGAAACGAACGTCAAAAAATGATTTTCAGTTGTTAGTGTTTAGTAACTGCTGATTTTTACTTTTGATTTAATTTCATGTTGTTGTTGATCAGTTAGCTGGAATAACCGGTTCTAATAGTAAGGCAATTTCATCATTCACCATGTTGATCATCAGTTGGCCCACTTGTCGCTCGCTTTCCCCTCCTCCTCCTCCTCCTCTTCATCTTCATGTTTCTTATTCCAATCTATTATTTTCACTTCTTAATCTTTCTTTAATTTTCCTCAATTTATCTCTTCACATTCCGTTTGACTCACTCTGATTCCTTTTTCGTTCCCTTTCAGAACATGAAAATTTCAGCATTACACATGATTAAACAATTCGGTGAAAATGAACTGATAAGTCTGGACGGTGAGATTTGACTGATAATTAAGATGGAGATACAAAAATTACAGAAAAACATTTTGACAAAAGATCGATTTTATACTTTTCACGATAAATTATCGCAATAAACTGAAAAACTTTGACCATTGATCTTTAGGCCCATTTATCTGATGTGTCTGAAGTAAAACTCGGAGTTAAAGCTTGTATTATTATCTTGAGTTACATAGACACTTGGATATCCATAAGTGCAAGTTTCGAGTCTGTTCGATAAACTATTATAATATGAATAATCTCCATGAAGATAGCTATTATAAATTTTCCTGCAAAGTAAAGAAAAATTGGAGGATTAGAGGAACATTTTTATAAATGTTATTTTCATATGAATAACACGGAAACTTTACCTGAATTTAATTTCTGAAAATGCAATACAGTAGATGTAGAAATAAATTTTTATTACCTTGAAATTTCATTTCGTTTATCAGGGATTGTTTAATTTATTTTTTCAATTCAACTTGAAATATCTAGTTAAAGGCCTATTGTTTCAACCCGATCTGAATACGTAGGATGCTAGTCTCTTTCTGTTGATTTTCAATGGGCACCTGTAATACACTGTAATGATTGCTACTTGAAGTAGACGTATGTAACCAACCAATTCATATTAATAAGTTTATCTTCAGAATATCTACACTTGAAGCGCATTCGTTGACAATTGTGAGGTCAATCTACATGTATTTATGGTTTTGTTACTTTAAGAGATCCGTTGGTTACCCTGATAAGCTTCTGCAGCTTTATAAAATGTATTTCATTATATAATATTCTATTAAATCGGTGTATCAATATGTTATGTCGCTTTTTATCAGCCTCTGCTTGAATTTTTATCTGCTTTGACTCGATGGATTAACAAACTAACGTTAGAAAGATCAATGATGCTGGCGAGGTAAGTTAACTGCTCAGAGCTATGGACAGTTTTTTAGAATTATTTTAATCATCAGAAATATTAATCATCAATAAATCCTGGAAATAATAAAGAGAAATAAAATATAGAGATTACATGTAGTTTAGCAAAATTTTATGCTCAAATAAATAGGAAACTCGACAGTGTGACAGACCTCAATTTTGCCCATCTTCACATGAATAAATAATAATTGTTGCAAAGAGAGCCGTATTTTTATTAAAATAAACTCTCTGGCCATTCATGAATATTAAATCTAATCAACAATCAAGATAATGGCAGACGAACGTCTCGATTCATTATTTTATTTAATAAAGTTACTCACTGTGAGCAGATTTTGAATACTGGCGCCTAACAAAAATAAGAGGCTCACTTCTTTTTGCTCCACTCCTTCCAAGAATGTAAACATTGTTTGTGTCGAGTGTCAATTTGTCACTTAACGCAAACTACACTGACCAACTTTATGATTGATAATGTTAATTTAAATTGTGGCCATTATTTTTTATAATTGTAATAGTTGCTTCTGTGATTCTATGACCATCCATTTGTTGGAATATTCTTTGGATCAAGTGTTTTAGTCAGATGTTCATATCACCATAATATTTATCTAAGATGGATGGTACATCGGTTGAAGGAGAAGATATTTTAAATCATTTTAAAAGTGCTACAAGTTTACACCATGATCTGGAGAAGCTACAACAATCTCACGATGAGCTATTACACCAAGTCGAAGCAGAAAAAACCGCAAATGCTAAACTGAAAAGTGAATTAGAAGAATCTAGGTTGGCCCAAAGTAAACTGGAGGAACAATTGGCTGCTAAAGCAAATGAGTTGCTTGAATCTAAAAAGAGCATTGAAACCCTCACGCATAAATTGTCCGATTTTCAAGAAAGTACAGATAGAACGGAAAAACTAAGAAAGCTCGCTGTTAAATTGAAAAAAGATATAGCTCATGCCAAAGATGAGGTAAATAGATTATTTGGACTCTACTATAGTTCAATTTGTACTCGCAATTATCGTAATGCTAATTATGATGTGAATCTTTTTTATTATTATTTTATAGCTAGAGACAAGTCGATCCTCTGAAAATCAGGCCAAGGAACAACTGAAAGCACTACAAAAGGAACATGAAAAGGTTACATCTTCTTATCAACAGGCAATCAGAAATTTTCAGGTGAGATCATCACTCTTTTCGCATTCTGAATCTTGAATTATTTCTCTTATCTTATATTAATTCATTCTTTTTTGTTTTTCATTTCATGTATTGTTTACTTTTTGTCCGTTTAGACGTTACAAGTGGAATATGACAAACTTCAAGATGAATATGATCAATGCAAAGCCGGTGCTAAAACTATCAATACTGATCTGAGCAATAGTGTTAATGAGCTGGGTAAAGTTAAAGAAGAACTGGCTGAGAAAATGTTAGAAGCTGATAATCTTACTGCGAAAGTCAACAATTTAATGGAAGTTATTTCTGAATTTGAGGGCAAGTGCAAAGAACTAGAAAGTACTGTGATTGTATTAAGATCTGAATTGTTTACGGAAAGGAAGAAAGTCGTAGCTGGTATTGGATTGGAAAAAAGTCTAGAAGAGTACAAAAATCAATTAGATATCCAAACGAATACAATTCTTAACTTGGAAGAAATAATTGAAAAACTTAAAGCCAAGGAATCCGAGTACGATTCATTGAGACCCAATTATGAAAGTTTGTGCGATGAGAAACGTAAATTAATGGAGGACGTGAATCGTATGAACGAGACAATATCATCCATGGACGCCAAAATAGAAATGTTGAACAGTTCATTAGAAGAAGAGAAAATTAAATCGTCCGAATTATTTTCAGAGAAGAAAAATTTGGAGACTAAATTGAAATCAGTTGAAGAGGATAACTTGGTCCGTGTTAAGAATCTCTTGGAAGAGGTTTCCAGCCTAAAAGAATCACTTTCTTTGATGGAGGAAGAGTTGAAACGAAAAGATGACGAGTTTGACGCTTATAAAGCTAGAGTAACAAAAGTATTAAACCAAAACAAGCAAACATCGAATGAATCAGATGAGGTTAAGATGTTAAAGGAAAAGTTGGAGGGCATCGAGCAGTTAAGAAGTGAAGATCAGGCCAAATGTATAAAATTGAGTGAAGAGAAGTCACGATTGGAGAATGAACTACGCCAAGCTAATAAAGAGAAAGAAGTATTAATGAAAGATTTAAAACGTTCTGACCAATTAACAGAGGATAACCAGAAGTTGAAAAATCTTGCTCGTGATTTACAGGGACGTTTAGTCATGGAAAGAGAAAATCATGAATCAGAAGTGAAAAAGATGGAATCAGATAACAACTTGATGGTTCAAGCTCTTCGACAAGAAATAAGTGACCTGAAAACAAAGATAAGCTACCTGGAAGATGAGCTCAATGGTTGTCTACAGCAGGAGAAAAAAGATTCGACAATTGATAATTCATCTTTATGCCAAAGTTGTAAAAGCTTAGCGAGCCTTACTCTACAAGAGTCTTCACCCATTCCTAGTACATGTGATTATAATTCCCATTATTTGGATCATCATGATAGCTGTCATCCATCGTCGTCATCAGGCCAAGTAAATGATTTAAGCCGTGATAGTATTGAAACAAATTCACCCACCAATCTTGAGAGACACACAAGACTTTCTAGCTGTTCGTCATCCATTCAAAGCCATGTTAATCCTTTATTAGAAATCCTCAACTCAAAGGATGACTCTGATTCACCTCAATCTTCTAATCATTTTGAAAATAATCATCTAGATTCCCTCGATATTGGAAATTTCAAGAAACAATTGAATGATTTATCTCAATTGTTAAAAGAAAGTGAATCCAATAATGCTCTGTTGGTTGAACAAAATCGCGTTCTAAAAGAGGAAATCAGACGTATTCAGCGAAGTATCGAAAGAGCTGATATTGTGCAAAATATGGAATATTTGAAAAATATTTTGGTTAAATTTGTCTCTTATGATTCTGGGCGAAGTCAACTAATACCAGTTTTAAAGACAATTCTTAAACTGAGTAAATCAGAGGAGGAACTATTCACTTCTTTTGCTCAGAATTCAAACCCACACAGTACTAAATTAGCAATCGAAAATCAAGGTCTTAATCATTCAAATCAACAACTTCAACATCAAAACCAGAATCAACAGTCTGGTAACTGGTCAAGTTTCCTATGGCAAACTTTTTCTTAGCTTGTTTAATGATTAAACTTTAATTTAAATGGTTGGATAATTATTTGCATTGCCTTAATTGTTTCGGCTCTGCTTAATTTGGCAGTAAAATAAATATTAATTTTTTTCCACTACAAGCTTAATGTTTTTTTTTCATCGATCCTTTCAGCACCTCTTGCTCATTGATTGTTAATTCCAAATGGCAGAACAATGTTTATTAATGAAGAAAATTCAAATCCATTAAAAGCTTTCAATTAATCATCAGTTGCTTCTGTCACGTTATCGTGAATTGGATATAAAGTTGCGTCGACGCTCAGATAAATTATTGATCTTGCAGTCTTCACTGCAAGATAAAGATTCTGTTTCCCTTCTAATGCTATCAATCAGATTATTCTTTGTCTTATGCTGTTGTATTTCAAGACATTGACTAGGAATTGGAAGAGTAGGGTGTAAACTGTAAATTGTTAATTGTAAAAATTGTTAATATTACCATTAAGTTATCAATCAATTTCCTTTATTTTATTCTTTCATCCCTAGGAATGTCTTGCTCAGAAGTTTTACTTCTTTCCTCCCTTTTACTTGTCGATATTTCCACAGACAGTTTATCCAAATTATATTCAATTACAAATTAATTCAATCATCTATTGATAAACTTTTTTAAAAGCCAAGCTTAGCCAAATGCACATCATTAAACCGCATTTTTCATTTTGCTAGCCTATTGTATTTTTGCAGTTGTCAATGTCTGATGTCAATGTTGATGCCTATTGTATTTTTTATAATTCAGTGATCTAATTATTACTGTGATTATCATTGCTTTTCTCACAATTTTGGATTTGATTATTAAACAATAAATGGATTTTCATCACTACAATAAATGCTTGTAGCCACAATCCGATTGTAACAAGTTGTTTGATTCTTGCTGGTTAAATGAAAAGATGAAACTTAGCATAATTAGGATTAAGATTGAATAATTTCATGGATTCACTCTTTTCCTATTGATTCAGGCTTTTTTTATATTCGATGCAATAATAACAAAACATATTTCAATAAAAAATAATTCTTTTTGCTCTTTTCGCGATAATAAAATGACATAAACGATTGAAGTATAATTAATTTAATTATTGAAAAATTCGACTTGACAAAGTTAGTCGAAAAGTTAAGATGTTGGTATTTATACAGATTTGCAGTGTTGAGAATAAAAAGGCACCTTATTTAGGCATGTATTGTGGATTATTGTAATCGACAAAGACCCGAACTACTTCACCAGAGTATCTCCTCTGATGAGGCATGAAGTAAAAGTCCGGAGTTAATGGCTGCGGTTGACTAATATAACGGAATGTATTATTATCTTTACGATCATGAGTTGCATAGGCACTTGGATATCCAAAAGTGGAAGTTTTTGAGTCTGTTCGATCAACAGTTGCACTATTATAATTGGATAAACCATTTGTCGATCCTTTTGAACTCTTCTTTTTATTACCAGATTCTGGTTTATTGCCATTTCCATTCATTTTTGATCCAATTGGTTTGTAACCAACGCCATCGGGATCATCTTGAACTGCAAAATTTTCATAACTATACGCACTGCTTGTTGTGGTTGCAGAATAATCTTTATAATGAGAGTTAACAATGGCTTTTTCCTGAAAAATAAACAAAATTAGATTAGAATCAGATATAGAATGAATCATAAACAAACAGTAAAATAGAAGACAATTTACCTTAATCTTTTTCTCTTTGTTACTCTTTTCTCTCCAAACCATACAGAGAGCTTGAGAGATACATAATATCACTAAACTAGAAAGACCAACGATAATGGCGAGGTAAGTTAACTGTTCAGAGCTAAGACCAGCTTTTTTAGTATCACTTGATTCACCAGAAACATCAATGAGTTCTGAAAATAAAAAAGATATGTAAATAAGATTAGTTGATTAAAATTTCATAGTCAATAAGACAGAAAACTCAACAGGGAAACTAATCTCAATTGATTTTAATTTAGCACCAAGGCTCCTCCCTTACGAAAAAGGTGAAATTTTTCGTAAAGACTACTAAAATGGTGCTTATAATTGTATTGTACGAATTGAAATAATTACCTGGAGATTTAAAAATTAAATAAGATGGGTCGACAACTAAGTTACCGACTTTACCATCTCTAATAGTTTCATTGAGAGCCTCTCGTATACTTATTACGGGTTTGTCGTAACGAGCTCGAGATTCAGTTATATTGGCAACTTCTACTTTGACTGTAGCTAAAACACCATTTTCGCCAACACCAGAGATATCGGTGACTTCTATTTGCTTAGGAATTCTTCCATTGTCTTGTAACTCTTTTTCCAATTGATCTTCTAATTTGGTCATTAATTTTCGATAATCAGGAGAATTTCGCTGACCCAAACTAGATTTCCATGCATTTGGCATCTTGATTTCGAGCACAACCATTGTTTCGTCTGCAGATACTACATCATTTTCCTCGGGTTTAATAGTGGTAACTGGCTGTTCATCAGTATTACTAGATGCGGAAGTACTAGATTCGGGTGGTTTTTGAGTAGTTTTCTCACTTTGAGGTTGCTTGGCCTCAACAGGTTTCTCAGGCTGTGGTTCAGCTTCAATAGCTGGAGGCTTTACTTCAGGTTTAGGATCTTCTTCTGGTTCAATCTCAGGTTTAATCTCAGGTTTAGGAGATGGAACAGGAATAGGAGTTGGGGCAGGGGATGATGGAAGCTTAGGTTTGCATGATCTAATACAAACTCGATCTTCAGAAATGATGGGAACATCTTCATGTTTACGAATGCGTTTGTTAACAGCATTAAAAACGCCTCCTCGAATAGGGAATACAAAGTAAGGACATGCAGTATCGTTGAACTCAAAATCTTTAGGATCACTGGTCTTACGGAATCTGTAAAATTTGAGATTTGTGATTCCGTTTTCACGCCAAGCGGTGGAATTATGGATATCTTGTTTCTTATCCAAAGGTGGGCTTGTATATCCATCCAACCACGTGTCCATCAAAAAGAATCGACCTGACTCTTCAACGAGTCCAAGGATAACATCAGTGTTCGGCATGCGTTTATTATTAGAGAAACCAATACCAGTCCATCTGTTGGTATTTTTAGTTTGCAAATTGAACATTATCTCATCGGTGTCATCCATGTATTCCCAGGCTATCTGGTAATCACAGCCATAGCCAGTACAGTTGGAAGGATATTTCCATTCACCAGCACAAACAGTTCCATATTTAGTTTCAATTTTGTTGACTGGCTCAGGTGTTGAGCTAGGTTCAGGATTAGATTCAGGAACCGGATTAGGCTCGGCAGCTGGTTCCGGTTTCGGACTTTGTCCTACCTCTGGCACTGGTTTAGGTTCAGCTTCTGCCTTTGGTTCAGGCTTCGGTTCTGATTCGGGTTTAGGTTCCGGCTTAGGTTCAGGTTGAGATTCAGGCTTTGGTTCTGACTCTGGTTTTGAGTTAGAGAGCTCTGTGATAGCAGTCTTACCAATACCATTCTAGACATTGTTAAAACAAAAGAAAGATAATTTGAATAAGTTTTGATCTAATTAAAGTTCAAACATTTAATGAAGGCATGAACAATCGACTAGTAAAAAGACACACAGTTAACAACAGAAAACAAACTAAACTTTTTCCTCATGGAGTTTTCTTATATTGCCTAGTTTTAAGGAAACGGAAAAGATAGTTTAGGGGTTGTGTGTGCATTTCATTACTTATTGAAAATGATGTTTTTAGATGTTTTTAAGAAAAAATTATCCAGTGATTATTTAAAGATAAAAGATTGATTTAGACTCAACAAAATTGGATTGATAAATTGGAAGAGTTAATTCTTGAAATGAGCGAGCGGTAAAACTCAGAAGAAAAGTCAAATTATTTTGCACTTTAAAGTTTCTGCGATTTCGAAGAAATAAAAGTTTAACTATTTTACTAACTGCTATTTAAAATGATTAGAAGATCAATTTTAAAATAAAGTCTGAATCATTAAAGGAAGTAGAGTAACAAAATATCAAATGAATGAAAGAGATCAATTTACACTCAAGATTACTAAGGTTACTTATACCAAGATGTAGATTGTAAATGATTTGATTGATTAGATGTTAAGTTTAATTGCGTTGAAAAGGCAGAGAACAAGCTGAAAATGATGAAAACTGCAATCAAACCAAATTAAGCTATAATTAGAGGACTAATAAGGATTAATTTGAATATAAAATCTTACCGGTTCAGGTGCAGGTTCAGGTACCGGTTGAGGGCGACATTTAGCAAAGCAGATTTTGTCTTTGCTGATCATTGGCTTCTGTAAATGAGAGAGGATATTTTTTCTTGATGGATCAACAGGACCACCGGAAACAGGATAGAAAAAGTAAACACATTCATTGAATGATATATCATGTTTGGAATCTGAAGTGTCAACTTTCCGTGAAAATTTAAATGTAATCAATCCATTTTCAGCAAGTGCCGATATGTTAAATATAGATTGACGGAAATCAGGTTTTGGTGGAGCGTAACCGTCTAACCAAGCATCCATCATTAAATAACGTCCTCCTGGTTCAACCCAAGCAATAACGGCATCTGATTTGGGCATTTTAAGATCTTTTGAGAAACCAACTCCAGTCCATTTGTCAACGCGTTTGGCAGAAACTGAAAAGTCAATTCCATCAAAGTCATCGACATATTTCCATGAGAATAGATAATCACAGGCTCGTCCTTTACAATTAGCAGGATAACGGAATTCGCCATTACATTGAGGTTCAACTGAGGTTACATTTTTAACGTCAACAGCTTTTTCCAATAAAGGTGTTTCATAGAAGTTTATTTCAGCCTTTCCTCGTTGATCTCCATGTCCATGGTATTTAACCTCTGCTTGACCATAAAAGTTTGGATTTTTAGCCTTTCCTAGTTCAAGACCAGAGGCTGGATTGTGATTATAATTATTATGTTCTTGTCCTTTAGCCCAGATAACATCAATCGTTTCATTAATTATACTGTGATCAGTTAATTCTTCCGCTAAATTGGTGAGAAAAAAATAGAACGATTGTTAAAATTGATGGATTAATTGTTATATAATTTATCTTAAGTTAAAATTAAAGTCTCTTACCGATCAACTTTTTACGGAAAATTATTGTAGTCATTCCATTTGATTCAGATGCTACTGCAGCAGTTAAGTCGTCTTTACCGCCAAATAAAGAATCAAGTCTAGGTGTTGATCTATCTCGAGTATAGTGATCTAATACTCGACCATATTCACCAATGGCTGAACCAATAACAATATCATTACAATCCATTGCATGGAAATCAAATTTAGGAGTAAAATCTGTAGCCGGTGGGTAATCATTTTGCTGCCAGCCATTAGTAGCTCGACGAGGCTTAACTGGTGAGGCACTTCCAATGAAAGAAAGTTGAGGATCAGATTGTCTTTTATTTCTTATCTTAATTTCAGAATCAAGCTCAACAGGTGAATAACTTCCAGCAACAAACGGAGTTCGATCACTGGGTGATGAAGCAGAAACTTCTGGTTCAGGTTCAGGTGATGGCTTAGGTTCACCCTCTGGCGTGGGTTCGGTTGAAACAACTTCAGGTTCAACTTCTGGTTTCGATAAATTTTTTGCTAATACCTCAGGCTCAGATGCAGGTTCATTCTCAGGCTTAACTTCAGGTTCTGGCTCGCCTTTGGTGGGTTCAGGTTCAACTTCAGCATTAGGCTCTGGAGTAGATGCCAATGAAGCTTCAGATGTATCAATTGACTTAGAATTTCTAGTTGACGATAATTTTGCCTCTGGTTCAGCTGAAACTGAAGCAACAGTTGCAAATTCTGCGGCAGGTTCACCAACAGCTGGTTCGACGGAACTTTCAGGCACAGGTTGTTTAGTCACTGTTGGCTCAGATTCGGGTTCCCCTTTAGGTTCAGGTTGAGATTCAGGCTTTGGTTCTGCCTCTGGTTCTCCTTTAGGTTCAGATTCTGGCTCACTTTTAGGTTCAGATTCTGGCTCACTCTTAGGTTCTGATTTCGGTTCCCCTTTAGGTTCAGATTCTGGTTCTCCTTTAGGTTCTGGCTCGGGTTCAGATTTGGCTTTTAACGAGTCAGAGGATAATTTTGGTTCCGGCACAGCTTCAGCTTCTGGAGTTGCTTCACTAGTCACAGAACTAGTAGGCTCTGATGAAGCTACTGGAACTGATTCTGGTTCAGCTGATGGTGACGATGCAGAAGTCAAGGGACCTCCCAATAAAACCTCTGAGCTTTTAGGTTGACGCGTTCCATTGATATTTTTAGGAGCATTACCAGCATCAGGAGAAATCCTGGAAGCTGCATTCAGACTTCCTGATGAGGGCACTTTAATTTTCTTGAATGTCGGTGAAGATTCATTTGGTAAATTATCTGCTCGTCGATTTGCCAAATTCAAATGATTCAATGGGAGAATCGAGTTTCGTGGGTTAATTATTTCAGCTCCCTTTGAGTCAACAATATAAGGAAAAGCTTTACATGCTTTGGTAATATTTTGAGGTCTCCAACCAATAGCCGCATAACCTTTACCCTTCAATTTGAGGACAACTTCAATCTCTTCTGATTCTTTGATGATTCTCCAGTAAAGATCATAACCTTTGGTCAATTCTCTATGGTTATGATTTTTTATATCAATTTCAGTTGATTTTATTGTAGACTCTGTTAAAAAAGACAAGACAAAAATTAAAATGGTAAATATGATAATGGTTAATTAAATGAGTGAAAGTGAAAATGAAAATGTTAGGATTAAGAACGAGTTTGGGTCAACAATTAAGAAGGACCTTCTCACTTGAAACAGAACAATCAAGATCAACAAAGCATATTAAGAGTGAGATTAAGCAAGGTAAGAAAACATCATTAGATTTTAATTGTTGATGTTGGAATGGTTGTAGAGATAAACTAATTACTTAAAAAGTTGATTATTCATAATACCTGACAGTTAAACCGCTTCCGCTATTTAAACGGACTAACCACAATCATTTAATATTAAGAGTAGTGATCAACAGTTGGTTAAATATATGATCAAAAAGTGAGAAAATTCAAGGAAGAAACAAAAAATTAGTTGAAATGGTCAAAATTGCAATATTCAATTTTCAATCCACTTATGAGTTGTGAGATTATCATAAATATCAACAATAAAAGTTGAAGATGATTTTTTTGTAATCAAAGTTAATTTGTTTCAATTAACATTCAGTATTCCTGTTGGAAAGCAATTTGAATATGAAATAAGATGATGTCAACAATATTACAAAAAATGTAATCAAGTTTAGGGAAATCATTTTAATTCACCATTTCTATGTTAAATTGGATGGCAAGTAAATTACAATTTAGGAAGATAACTAATTTTTTAAGAAAATTTTGGACTAAAATAAACAACTACAATCTGATGAGTTTGTGTGTGTTCTGTGTCAATGTGTTTGCAATAACGTTAATTAACATTAATATCATTAAATTTGCGAAGAGAGATGATTAAATAATGATGATAAAATGTTTATTGCTGGTATAGCTAATAATCTGGGAATTGCTTCAAGCTTTTCTTTGGTTAATATTATGTTTGTTTTGTTTGAGTGTTCACCAGAATGAAAGAGTTAATAAAGATTACTGAATTTGGTTCTCACAGATAATTGATTTCGGAAATTTGTCTCATTCTAATGTGCAATTCAACTTGACAAACAAACGTAAAATCGTTTCAATTGTTGTCTTAATATTCAACACAAAAAAATCGCTAAAGACAGTTAAGACAAAAATTCACCATCAAAATCAGGAAGATCACTTGATTACCAAGAAAATTACACTTTCAAAGCTCATGTTGATAAATTAACAATTTCTGCTGTTTATAGAATCAATAAATCACTAATAATAACTCTCATTGAATAATTGAAAAGGGCAAAATTTGAGAATCAATTAATTGTTGATAAACGCTTGGCTTCCGTTTATATGACAACAATTATTGGAAGAATTTAATTTGATTAATGGAACTCCATTATTAACCCATTTGATTATCTTGATTTCTTCAATGTAAGTGTCTAAGTTGAACCAGAAGCTAAATAATGAAATGGTAAAAAAAACTAAATATTAATGATAAAGTGGCAAGGTTAACAATTTAACTTTTGATTAGTTTTGTTCAATGATTAATAACATCAAGGTTAATTGAGATAAACATTACAAAATCTAAATGGCTAAATAACTAAATTAGTAACTATTGAGAGATTTAATTGAAGTAACGTGAAGAATCAATGAAAGTAAGAAATGGGTTTGTAATGGGTAAACTTGTAATGAGATTTGTCAGTGAAATGAGACTAACATTGAAAACAACAATTTAAGTTTACTCGATTTGGTGACAATTCAACCGAATCATTAGTGATCAAATGCATCTCAACAGCACCATTAGCATTACAGAACCGATCTTGATTGTTAAATAAGTAGCTATAATTTAAATTGAGCTGATTATGTTGTGAGAAGTAGTAAGTGGCACCAACCTTTTGAACATTTTTCACCAAACCAACCAACTTTACAGAAACACTGCCTAGTTGGATAAGTACCATTCATACGAATGCATTTACCACGATTACCACAATCATCATCGGTCCAGCATTCATCTAGAAAGAAAAGAAAAAGAAAATTATGTTAATTTGAATTTTTTACAAAAGCAGATTTGAAAGTTTGATGAAATACCATTAAACACCATTACAATAAGCCTTTTTACAAGAGCATCATCACACAACTCAAAGCTTACTTACATTGAAAAAAAGTCAGAGGATGAAAAGTGAAAGTACAAAAAAGCTCAACAAATATGAAGCCAATTCTTCATCTTAAAAATGATGATAATAACGTTTCTAAAGATGATGATGGTGCGAGTGGTAAAATAAGTGAATTTAACAATGAACCTTAATCAGAACATATCATTTTAAATCATAGTCTTTTGTGAATCTCAACATTTTCTGAGCAAAATAAAAGAAACCATTGACCGCCTACAAAGAGGACGATTCATGATTAAATTGGCCAGACTTGGTGTATCTTGATCAAAAAGAAGGAAAGTTACAATTGACCAACCGGATTTAACTTCAAATGTTATCAATTACATGATAGTTGCTTCACTCTGAAAATTCTTGAGCTTCATGGAGAAAAAACTTGAACATAGCAACACATGACACAATAGTCTTTATACCAAAAGAGCAAGCATAGGCCTTTGAACTTGAATGGTCCATTGATTAGAAGCTAAACACGATTAAGATTGAGCTCAAATAGTGTTGACAACAATTAACATAGGCAAATTAAAAATTAATTAAACGTTGAACACACAAAATTGAAAAACAAATTAACTATAAATTAACAAAGTTGGGTTAATAACCGGTAAATGGTTGCTCCATGTGATTAACAACACCAGAGCCATCTTCATCTCATTAATGCAACAACTCTATGGATATTAGTTTATCCAATTTTTTATATCAAAGCATTTCTATTGTTTAATTTAATAAACTAATTTAAACCTTCAACTGTCTGTAGTTAATAGTTTAACTTAATTTAAATAATACATAAAGTGCACACCTAAAGGTCAAATGAATCTAATTTACTCTCTATTAAGGCCTGGTTAATGGTTAAACAAGGAAGGTAAAATTTTGGTTTAAAAGATGAATTGCTTTTCAATAACATTGAAGAGAGTTAATTTGTTCAATTTCTTAATTTAATCAATTCTACACTGATTGTTAAGTAACACTTTGCACTTGTAATGGTTATAATTAATATGAATTTTCAATAAAAAACGACTCCTTTAGCATTATCATTAGTGGAAAGCAAAGAAAAGACTTTACTTTTATGCAAATCGTGAAAATTTTGACTTTTGATTCACACTAAAAATCCTAATCACAATTGATTTGCATTGATGACAGCTTAATATTTACACAAATTAGCATTTATTTATTATAATACTTTTGCCTAATTGACTATTAAATACTGAAGTAAAGACAAATAACGCTAATTTACATTCCAAGTTGGCACAAATTTTTAAATGTTTACTGTTAATCAACGGATGAAAGGATAAAAGGAACGCTTTAATGTGATCAAATCCATTGAATATTAGATAAACTGACAAGATGATGATCATAATTTAAACACAAAAAAGTGCTCAAAATCGGGTTTCGATTTTTAGACCAAAAAAAACATTCGATTGATGAAGAAAAGCAAAATCTTTGTTGAAGCCTTTCACCATTTACACTTTGAATCCTTTCAGGTTGTTGAATAGATTGTTAACAATTTGCTGATGATGATTGCAAAAGACAATGAAAGTTTAATTAATTACCTAAAAATTGGCACACAATTCCAGAATAAGGTCGATTACATCGGCAAGCGCCCAAATCCTTGTCAAACTTTCCATTACCTGAGCAAACGGCATTTTTACTTGTAACTATTGATGAAACTGTAAAGGAAACAAAACAATTAGTTTACTATTGTTGGAAATGATTGTGATGATTAGGGCGATGAGTTATCCAACAATTGATGGAAAGTTAATATTTAACGAAATTTCCTTAATCACTTTCAACAGGATTTAAGGATCGCAACAATTGAATGGAAGGGCATTTTCAAGGTAAACAGTGATGACAGTGAAAATGTTAATTAACCGAGGAATCAATTGAATAGATTGTCAGGGTTATTGGCGAAAAGGAAGATGAATCTGAAGAAGATAATGATGATGAGGAAGTGCGAATGAAAATGAATGTGAGATCATTTCAATTGTTTAATCATTGAAACTAAATAATTATAACAAATATCTAAAATCAGTTGGCCAAGCAAATTTCATTTCTCAATGTTGGTCAAACATAATTGAAGGACAATGGCTCTTGTTCAAATGCCATGAAAACCATTCAGAACTTTACAAATTCATCGAGTTTCTGTCTTGAAATAACAAAGCAATTACAGTTAGGATTACAGTCTTTGACAAAATAATGACTCAAACAACGAAATAAAAGTTGTCTTTGCAAATTCATTTTCACCGAACAGTTTGAGGAAATTTTGAAAAAATCCTTTACGAAACCAGAAATGTATCTTAGGCTATTTGAAGCTAAAAAATCCAGTTTTGAGTTTGATTTTTAAAAAGCGAAATCGATAAGAAAAAGAAAAAAGAATTGAAAAAATCTGGTTTTTGGTTATCTTTTGGTGAAATCAAACCCAACTTCACTGATGATAAATCACAGTTACTTCAAATGTTATCAGTTCTTGTCTCAATAATATTGCAAAATAACCCGATAATCTTGGCTTTTCATATAAATGTAAAGTCAGAGCCAAATTGAACCTAACATTGGATTAGAAAAGCCAAAATCTGAAAATAATGAGCTTCATTTGAAATGACCAATAAAGGTTCAGCTTTTAATCTAACTTTTTGTTAACATGATTGAATGGTCAAGGCTATAAGATGAAATTAAGAAGCGAGAAAAAAAACAACTTAATCAAGTTAACCCTGAACATTGAAGCTTACAAAGCAAATGAACAAACTGTTATTATCCTTATTATTGAGTTGATTATAGTTGCTACTGATGATAATTGTTGACCAATATGAAATTACTTTCATTATTTACCAAAATTATGCGATTTCTCCTTAATTTTAATCCATTGTGCCTTGGTTATGATTAGGGAATAAAGTTAATTGAAAAATAAATCTATTTTTTCTTAACTTATTGCAACAAATTGTTTACACTGATTAAATGGTCGGAACAACCTTGTACAGATTTGGTCAATCAATGGTTAATTGTCTGAGCTTTACTGAATTTAATCGGACAGCAACAAATAGACTAAAAAGATAAATCAATGTCATTGGAAGAACCCTGAAATGAAGGGAAAAAATCTCAGCCGAATGTTGCATTTCTAGTCTTAATGGTAATCAAAATGATTAAAGAGATAATAAGTGGTAACAATTTGTTCATTATTCATCATTTAAACTTGATTAACTATCAATGTGAGCTGTACTTTGATTGACCAACTCAAGTTCATCTTAACACCTTCAATTCTTCTCCATATAAACCATTAAACTTTTTTTTCCTTTTAATTAATCTTCTTCTTCTTCCATCCTAATCCTGTAATATAACATGATGAGTTTAATGCAAGTTGAATGGTAAAGCTTTAAGATGAAAAATGATGAAGGTAAAGATGGAGATGAAAGAGGTTGAAGAGGAAGAGGAAAGTTGAATGAAGGTTGAATGATGATAAAGATAAGTAGGAATCATTAACTCACCAGGAATGATATCTACATCAGCACAACTCCAGAAGGTATATTTATCGCCCCATTCACTGGCCTGTCTTAATAGTCTAATGGTGCACCCACGGCAAACCAGAGTTTTGGGTAACGTTACAGGATAAGATTGAGTTCTGTGTAAAAGAGAAACAATTAATTTCCATGAATCTGACTAGAATCTGGTATCATTTGACGAGTCAACGATAATTATTTAAATAAGTCTGATTAAAGGTTAATGTTGATCATTTTACAGTTGCCAATTCAACAAGTGGATCAATGATTTTTGATTGGGTTGAGACAAAAGAGTGACAAAAGTGAAGATTTGCTATTCACGTTCAATTGTGATCGTTGATGAAAACCCAGTTTACAGTCTGCTAATCAATTGAATGGCACCCATTAACATCATTTAGTCTAATCATTGAAACCAATTAAACTTTTGCTGCTTCAGCATCGTTTGTTGGTTTTACTCACTTTCAAATGTACACCAAAACAGGTGAAGACAAAAAAACAAGGTTAACACACAAAATGATATACAAAAGTATATTTTTCAAGTTACTGTGATTTAATAGATTGATCCAAGTTGAGTGTGAAAATTGGGTGAAAATACAATGTTCAGTATTATCTCATCTTAATCTAATATTTAGTTTCAATAGTTTCCAATAAAAATGAGAAAATGAATTCTTATATGAAATAATGTAAAATAAATGAGCCAAATCATTGAGATAAATCTTTCTTTTTACGGTTAAAATGGTAAAAATGGATTCATTATTGGTTTATTTATTATCATGACCTTACAAATTGAATTCACAGGTCAATTCTGGGAAAACACAAAATCTTGATATTTCTTATTAGATTCAAAGTTTGCCTTATTGATCAAAAAGTCAAAGGATTCATCATTAATATTGTTGAAATTGATTCAACTGATTGAATGGTAAAGTTGATTGTGACTCGTCTGTTGCTTGAAGCTATCAACGATGTTGGCGGTAAATTGTCGTGATTTTTGACCATCAAATGCATACAAAATTGAAAGCAAGTTGGAAATTGATATTAACCTTGAATTTGAGGTTAATTTAAATTGTGAGGTTAAAGATTTATTGACTAATGAAGAGGAACCGATGACAACTTGCTCATCATGATTGGCAGATTACCTATTATTTATCCTTAAATAAGTCACCTGAAATCATTGGATTATCTTTCTTCAAGCCGAGTACGCCTCTCAACAATCAAGAGGCTCAACGGATCCGGTATCATAAAATACCTGAGCGACCTCATTTCGTTCAAGCCAAGTTAGAGATTGATATTTTGTCGGTTTTTCATTCCAATAATCAAATACATTTGTTACCCTTTTTGATTAATACCAAGACTATTATTTTATCACGAAAATTAGTATCGATGCAAATGGTAATGATAACAATTTGGTGACCATTTTTGGCCTAAATAGATGATAATAGATATCGAAATGACCATCAAAAGTCAACATCTTCAATCAACACATCAAATCAAACCAATCCTTTAACATTAAACATCATTTTACGCTCAATAATATCAATCGTAATCACGATTTTGATCTGAAAGTTGAGCCAACATTAACAGCAGAATTTGAATATTTTTTTTCTTCTTTAAACTCAATTTTCATGTTAACAAATGAATTCAGCTACTTGTAAGATATAATTCAAGGTGTTGAACCAAATGAGATTTGACAATTTAATGTCCATTTGCAGAGCAATGATATTCAAATGTAAAAAAGTTGATATTTCATTGACTATTAATCAGTCCATTAGAAGGAAAACTCAGTGTCAATGTATATCATTTGAATGTTGAAAAATGAAAAGTCGATTGAATGATGCTGATAATAATGATAATAATAATAGTAATAATGATAATAAAATGATAGTGAAAGCAATTGGTTTGTTAACAGCAACAACCTGAAAGAGTAAATTGTAATAATTGCTTCCGCAATTGAATCAACTTGAATCTTGTTATTACAACTGCCATTAGTTTAACATTTACAACATTTAAATAAGTCTATTAGGTTAACCATTGCAATCAAAAGTGTTTCCATTTTGTTCATCTTTCAATCGATAATTTCAATGAAAGCTATCATTATTGGTTATATTTTTAGTGGTTAAAGTTGTACAATTAAGATTATTTTGCAATGAATCAATTGATTGGGAATCACAAAGTCAACCAGAGCATTACAATTGTCGGTTCATTTGCTTGATCAACATCTTTCACATCAACCTAAATGAAACACATTTGATCAATTGGTAAATACAAATGGTCAAAATGGTCTTACAATCAAAAAATATCGAGGAAAGCATTTCTAATTGATAGTTGAAACAATCGGGTTAAGATTAATTCGTTTGACTAATCTGACCATTTATCCTTTAGTAGAGTTGGAAGCAGTTTTAGTCACATAAACTGTTAATCGCTACGTAATGCGCTTACATTTGGATAAAACTTGAGATCGATTAAAAGCTTGGATAAAACCTTTTCTGCATTAATCTTAAAAGTCCATGCAGTTCGAGTTTAATCATTTTCTTGTTTTCAGTAATGACGATGATGAATTTGAACCTTTAGTCGATATACTTGGAGTCAAGTTTAAAATGTTGGTTTAGACTTGAAGTTACAAAAGTTGTAAAAGTGATTTTATGAGCAAACAAATGTGAAATCCTTGAATCATTTGAATACAAACGTCTGAGGGAATCCCATTGAGTTTCAATTGAATATAAATAACTTGTTTCGACTACTCTTTTTACCTGTTTAACCATTTAAAGTGATGAATGATTATTAGACAATGGGTTTGATGGTCAATCAACTAAACTTTCAATTATCTTGCAAGGTATAACTGATCAATTTAACAAGGTGATAAGGCGTTAATTGATCAACTTCCAACGGATAACCAAATGATCAGTTCATCAGCAAATCATTGGTAAACAATAAATCACTGTTTCCATGTAACCGTTCAATTATCCTCATGTTTAGGATTCAAACTGTTAATCAGTGCAATAGTTTTCACTGGCAAACGTCTAATTGTTTCAGAGTTACTCTCTTGATCAGTGGACCTTGTGCTAGATATGCTTATCTGATAAGATGAAAGATTATGATTAACAAGCAGAAAAATATTAATCTGAAAAGCAAGTAAATAAGGTGAAAGCGAAAGAGCAAAAAAAGTTGAATTTCATGAAAACAATGAATGTTTTTCAGGTAAACAGTAAAAGTAGCAGCAATCATTTGATCGAGAAAAAAAGATCAACTATTGAAAATGAAAGTGAAAACGCAACAATAATGGAAAAGAGAAAAATGGGAAAATTTTTCAAGGTTGATGGTCTTCAATGGTCAGTTTTGATCAGTTGAAAGGCAACATCACAATAACAGGCAATTGTAATCAAACCAATAATTGGAAATAAAAGGTTTGTATTGATAAAACTTGTAACGTTGAGAATGGCTAATAACCAGAAAAGGTTAAACTTTTTTTTCTCTCCATTAAATTGGCCTAAATTTCATCAATTAATGTCTCATTTTCAATCAAAATTGCATTTACATTAAAATCTGGTCAAACCTGGAAAAAGAAATTGAAAAAAATTCTTTACCCAAAATCAATGTTTTCATGATTCTTTTGCTTCTAAAGTGTTTTTTAGCTCACCAAGAATGTCTTCAACTTGGACATTGATAATGAAGTTTGTAATCGCCAATGAATTTAATTGAAGGTCAACCAATTTCAAGTTGTTGCAATAAACAAATCAAGTTAAGGTCAATCTTGATACAATTTTACCCGAGGCTAAACTGGAAGGGAAACATTTCCTCTTTGGTTAATATGATGATAAAAAGATGATCATTTCATTCCAATTTTTTGCTCTCTTCTCCATCTTCTCGTCTTCCTTATTTCTTGTTATTCAACCAAAAATTAGGATGAGAGTAAGATGGTGAACCTGCAATGACATGTTTCAATCAACATTCAACACTTCAATTGCTCTTCTCATCTCGTTTTTTCTTCATCTCTTTTTTTCCTCTTTTTTCACCTTTTTTACCATCTTTTTGCCACCATCTTATTTCCCAATGAATAACTTTGATCTTTATAACAACCAATATGTGTTTACCTGTCAACTGAAAAGTGTCTTGAGAAAGAACTTGAACTTATTTTTTTTTCTTCTTCTTCTTTATTATTTCATTAAACTGTGGAGAGAGAAAAAAAGTGAAAGAAAATATCATTCGAAGAAACAAAATATTGTTGCCGGAAAAGTGGTCTTCTTGTACTAAACCGGTTTGTTAGTCAATGAGTTAATACACATATATTTATATCAATTCATGATCTTGCTCACTGAGATTTGAAACAGATTGAAATGTAACAGGCAAAGCAGGTTAAACAATTGAACAAAGATCAAAAGCTTATTGGTTTGAACCAATAAACAAATGAAAAGGTTAACATTATTTGATTGACCTTAACTTTCATTGTTATTGCAACGGCAACACGTTAAACATGAAATCAATTAAATGCACATTATGTTAATCAAGATGAATGATAAGCAAAACAATTTCATTTTCAAGAAACAAAAATCAATTTTCACTAGCGATTAACTTACATGATCGAGTTACAGTTTGCACACTGAATCTTGACAAAACTCAAAACATTTCATTGAAAGTCAAACACTTTTTTTCTGCAAAAATTGTGATTCTGATAAACATTCATTCAACTTTATCGACAATCAACTTAATGAGCCACTTTGAATGTAAAATGAGCAATTAGTTGAAATTGTGAATCTTTATCATTATTCTTGATCTGACAGAACTTTGCTTTTTACTATTAATTTGCAACTAAAATGAAACTTGAAAATTGATCTGAAAAAGGTTAGGCTTACAGGGAACAGAGATTATCATCTAACAGCTATTATTATCTTCATTTTAATTGTAATTGGGATTCATTGAATGTTATGGTTGAAAGAAGGTTTAAAAATGGGATTGAAAGAGATGAAGATGCTGATGAAAGAAAAGAATAACGAAGATTGTAAATTGTTTGTACAAATTAGTAGACCAAGTATGAAACCAGGTAATCAGGACGATAACAAGGAATCGGTTACAGGAAAAAGTTCGAACATGAATACAACAAATGAAGATGAAATGTGAAACAATCCAACAAATTGTTGATGAAATGTGAAGTTGAAATGATCAGTAAAAAACAAAGACTACAAAAGTTATATTTGAAAAAGGTTTTACATTTGCAGACTTTTGCGACATTTTGCTTCTGATGTTTTTTTTGTATTTTGTTTAAACATCTAATGTTACTTTATTGTTATCATCATCACAATTATTATCACCATCAACATAATCATCATAACCATCATTATGTTAAGAGTAACTTTGAGTGTTTTAAACTGTTACGAGTCAACAGTAAATCAGTTTTCACCCTCAATTGAATCTTCAATTGACTAACAATGATCACGTCTTTTCATGAAAAGCAAGAAAAGTGAGATTCAAATGAATACAGAAAATAGATAATTTCAAATGAATAATTCACTTCATCAGCCATCGTTCAATTGAAACCTACAATTGAACTAAATGACGCTTTATGACAAAAATAAACATCAGACTGTGACAATAAATTGATTAAAGCTCAAGAAATTTCACTAACAAATTGAATGATAAAATTTGAAATGAAAATGAATCAAATATGGAAATCAAGTTGACAATCAAGAGTGAATTCAACTATTTTAATGATCGTAAAGTAGAAGGTAAAAATGTGGACATTTGAATATTACCAATAAATCTGTTGTACGAATGCTAATTATGAGGATAATTATGATTGCAAGTTGATAATGATAATTACTAGTGTAAAGTTACAATGATCAAAGAGGGAGAGAAAAGATATTGAAGATTATTCCCAGTTATTGGAATGTTATCAAATCTCAATCAGTAATTGTAAGAAAAACATTTAATGGAAATAATCAAAATTAAAGTCATTATTTCTTTATGATTAGAGTAATGGCAATATATTTGATCATCTTGGAAAAACAAAGAGAGAGAGAAGATGATGAGAGATGATGTTAAATACCTTGAAGCAATGAGTTTGGCTATAATAGGAAAGGCAAAATAAATAAACAAGTTATTCTGAAAAGAAGCTTATATTCAATGAAAAATATACGAGCTTCCTGGGATACTTGATTATTACAAGTTTAACAACTAAACTGGACCTGTTATCATCTTGTGTTGCCCCAACCCGGAAAACGGACATATCGATAAGTCTTTCTTGTTCCACCTGATGTTCCCTTTTTTGCAAGGGGCAAAGGTGACCACCTAATCTAACCAGGTCTAACTTGATCTTTCCTTGTTGCTCCATATCTGACAAGAGGCTTCTCATGTATATTCAATTGAATGATGAAGTGAGTGAAAAAAGAGGTTGAAATATTTCATTATCTTTCGTATCGATGATCAAGTTGATGATGGTGAGGATGATTTACCTTTAGGGAGATTTCAGGAATGCTGAATGGGAATTTTGTTTCTCCACTTTCTGGACCTTTTTTTATGCCTTTTTGACTACATTTTTGTTTCTGTTTCTGGGAATGGACAAAGTATGTGTTTAAATGTTCACAGTAAAGGTGAGTAAAGATCTGAGAAAAATTAATCACACAAAATGATGTCTCATCATGTTTGATTGTAACAACAAACACTAAAATCACACACAAGTACTCACAGCAACAAAAAACAAGATACAAGTGTACTTTACAAGTTCACAAGTTGAATCAATAATTTTGCTGTAATTTAGTGTTTCCTCTCTTTTTGGGATATTTTTTGGTTCCACCATTAGCTGACCTTAAGTGGTTATGATATTGTTTGATTTTGAATAATTGTTTAGCCTA
The DNA here is from genome assembly GCF_000239435.1 of Tetranychus urticae. The sequence continues at coordinate 3,433,669 of NW_015449933.1, forward strand.
TTTACAATGTTTCTTGTTTATCATCTCTTACCAGGCCAAGAACAAGTAACTTTAATAACAGCAGACATTGAAAATTTAATCAAAATCAACTTAAAAATAGCTCACCGTTTCAAGTCAAAGTATTGCCGGCAAACGATCAGAGTTAAGTTTCAAATCTTTAATCAAACCTTTGAGTTTAATGAAACAATTTCAAAAGCTAATCTCATAACTAAAGCTTACAAGTTAATTGAGTGAAATATTAGCATCAAACCAAACTCATCAAGTAAAGGATAACCGTGCTATTAGCTGTTAAGGTTTATCAATTTGTTGTTACAATGTTAATGCAAAATAACTTGATGATCTTGGTATCAGTCAAACCAGTCTGGCGATCGGATGAAGGCTGCTCTTAACTGGCTATTTTTGGCTAATTTGTCAACCCAATCATCAACAATTTTCAATATTTGTTCAGTGCTTTCAACAGTAATTTATTCATTTATATGTTGGACAGTTTAATGAGCTTGACTCGATTTTTGAAAATCAATCAAAACTGACCAACTTTATTTTCCAATTTCTGCGTTTTTTAGCTGTAATGGTAACCGATCATATTTTTCGTGTTTTTACCGTCAAAAGTACAAGTTGCGATCTGATTGCCATTTAATTAGAATCGTAATTTTAACTGAAATTTTTAATTGCAATTAAACCATTAAAATTGATGAAAAACGATTGATTAAAAGCAAATAATTTTGTCAATCAAAAACAATCTTTGATTATTCATACATGATATCAATCCTTCCGGGTTACAATCTGATCAGATTTGTTCATTTTTTCAATCATTTGAGTTAACAATAAAAACGATATTTTCATTGAAGTTACGAAAAAAGGATTTCAATGTTTTATGGAGAAACGTTAACCAAATGAACATTGTGATTGACAATTGATTGCTAAATATTTCAAATCGACTTTTGGTTAAACAAACTGACCAATTGGTAAGACTATAATTAAAGACAATTAATGAATGCTTATAAATCAATGACGGAAGTTCATCATTTGATCAGTTAAAAAACAATAATTACAGTTGTTCAGCAGATTTGGAAAGACAGAAGAAAGAAATAAAAAAACAAGAAAAAATTAACATTTAAATCAATTTCCAGTTTTAATGAAAAGATTGTAAAATGAATTTATTGAGAAAAATTTCAACATTTAATCATGAAATCAATGAATTTCGGAATGAGAACAAATGTTGAAAAATCTAAAATGAAAGATGAAAGATTTCAAATATTGAAAAGTTGAATCAAGATCAATATTCAGATATAAGTGGACTAAAGATTTTGATTGTAATTGACAGTTATGATGATGAAGATCATCATGATATTAGCATCCTGATCCATTGATTAACATTCATTGATTCATTTTTGTTTTCAATTTGCATTTCGTTGCAAAACAACTTTTGTTTCAGATTGTGTCAACAAATAGTTACAATCAAATTAAATGCATCACTGAATCGATTAAAATGATTCCTCAAATCGCAAGTTATAAAGTTAATTACAACTTTATTATTCAATAACAATGATCAAGATGATCATTTGTTTCAAAACTGACATCTTTTTTGTCTCATTGTTACTCTTTGTTATCATTGAGCTTATCCAATTAGTAATTAACTGTAAATACAAATTCACATCAATCGGTGTCAATCAATCAACCATGAAAAAAGGTACAAATATCGACTCAGGTAAAGAATGGCTAAAGATTCGTCTGAATGTCTTTCGAGCTTACCTTAGAATCAGAAAATTTGAATAAATTTAGAAACCGAAATTGCTTCAAATTTCATCGAGAATCAAGAATCAAAATTTCAAATGAATTAAATATTCCCTGAAAGTGTGGATAAACTTTGAAAATAATTTGCAAGGAATTTGTTGTTTATTAAAACTTGCTTTATCAGAATTGAATTTCAATTAACTGATAACTTTGATGAGTTAATTTATACTTTAAACTTTGAACAAACTGAGGCTAATCAATTATTACAAGTTGCAAAGGTTTGCGCGAGGCTTTGCAAGTATAATTTAATTTGAGAATCAATCATGAAAATGATTGAGTCAACATTCCCTAGGAACCATGATAAAAGAAAGGAGTGTAAAATGATTGAATAATAATGAAACATCAACAGATAATGAATACCTTTTAATGGACTGTTTGCCCAATCATGAGCCAGTCTTGAGCCAAACCTGAATGGCTTTGTTGGTTTGAGCAAAAAAAGGCACAAATCCAAATCATTGAGATTAGAGTTGAAGGTTTATTTGTAATTAAGTAATTGTTTCAAGTTGCGGTTAACTTGGTAAAAGTTGAACCCAATATTGTTACTTGTACAGTAATAGATATCTTTTTGGTTTCACTTCAACTAACTTTACCACTAATCAATCAGACTGATTTGGAAAGGTGACTTTGAACATCTTAACTGTGCACAGGTTTTCACACAAACGACTAAACTCTTTCATCCATTTAATTGAAAAGATGACAGATAAACTATGAACCTGAATGGAACAAAAGATGACTGTAATGAGAACCTGATACTTTCAGGTGAATCAAGCTACTGACGGAGAAACAAGAGGAAAACCTAAAGATCAATGAACATTTCTAGTTATCAAGTTTCATTGAAATGGCACAGAAAAAGTTGATTAAAAGTTGAGAAAAGATCGAGAAGGAAACCAAGCAAATAATCATTGTAATTACATCTAACTAGACTTGTTGATGGCAGTGGCTCAATGAGTAAATTATTAGTTCAATTTAAGTTAATAATCAAAATGAAAGGTAAAAGGTTGAAACTTCAATTGAACATTAAATCTGGTTTCCTTATATTCAGTTAATTGTTTAGTTCAATTTCAAGTTCAATATCAAGTGATTTACAAGTTATTACATCAAATACTGTAAATAGTTTTTTGCCTTTATATGTTTACAATTGTAAAGAAACAAGTTGCAACAAAAACAAGTTGATTGTACAATTGGTTGATGATGGAAATATAAAGATCAATTTTGGGTTCAACAAAGAACCCAAAAGTAGAAGAAGGAAAATCTCATTTAAAGCTATTGACCAGAATTCAATTGAATGTTGGCTCTGAAAAAGGAAATATTAAATTCAATTGATAACAATTGACCTTTTCAACAATTAAAAGATCAAATTGCAGCGACGATTTAAACTAAAATTGGTAAAACTCATTATCAAAATTGTTATTGATTGAATTGGATTTCAATGGTTGAAAAAAACGGTTAACCATTTTTGGCCATTTTCGTGATTAATTAATTCATAATTGTTGAACAGAGGAACACACATTTAGACAATTATAAGGCAACAATTGCAAGTTTATTACAACATTTGTTCAACATTTTTGATTATCATGAACTCAGCAGGATAACCCTTAAGGAATATCTTGTATCTCAATTTCACGGAAATAAACTGCCAATTGGTAAGGCCTATTAGAAACAATAATTTTAAGGTTTTCTCATTTCATTCAACATTCACTTTTGTAGAGCAAAGGTTTTGTTGCAAACCTTTGCATTTCAATTTTTCATCCGTTAACTGATCGTTTAAGAGTTAAACACATGTTTAAGGTGAGCCAATTGATTGGGTTTGATTGGAAAAAGCGTTATAATTTAATCTAATTAGATGGATAAATAAGCATATTTGGCAAGTTTATCAATTGGTTTGGATACAATGAAAGGTGAAACAATTTGAACCTACTCAAGTTGCTCATAGCCACTGTATTGAGTCGTTAAAGGTTAAAGGATGAAACCAGGAAATAATCAGTCGCAACAAATCGACAGTTTTTGGGTTCATTTTTTTACGTCGATTCTGTTTTATCCTGATTTTGGATTATAACTGTTTTTTTATAAACAATCAAGTCGACATCAGATTGATGATGACAGGCATAAGGGATTGAAGATAATGATGGTTTGCAAAGGAAAGTGAAAAACAAATAAATTTTTGTTTTTAACTTAAAATTTCGTCTCGTTCAAGTGTAGGAGTCAATTTTTGTGTACATTTTGTTGTTGATAGGAAAGCAATTGTTGCTGTTGTATTGTTATACTTTTTGTTTTCGCGTTTTTTGTTTGTAAAACAACAAGTGAAAGGGAAAGTTACACCCGACGGAACGTTGTATCATCATTATAATCATCCTTTAAGTGACCTGTTAAATGATGATAATGGGATAAGCAGGTTGTTGTGACAACAATTATTACAGGAAAGTAACTTCATCTAAAATAAGTGAAAGTTAGACTAAGATATCAGGGAAAAACAGTTTCAAAGAATGGCAAATGTCGAGGAAAACATCAACATTTCAAATGTACTTTATCGATCATTATTACTCTAGGAATTCAGGTTAGATTTGTCAAGATTTACGATTATGATCAGGGAAGTTTCATTAGAATGCTGTTGATGAATCATGAAGTTCTATTGATTAAAAGTTGAAAACTGTTGGATACAAACTACAAGATTTCAAACAATGAAAACTCAGAAATTTTTGTTTAGAGTTTCAGTGACATCATCGGTTTTCAGAAGATTGATGCGAATTGAAAGCACAAGTGACTGGGTTTGATGTTTTCATGCGATAAAAGGTTTATCTCAACATTTGACAGATCAACTTGGTCAATGTCAGGTGAACATCATTGGGTTATCTTGACAACGACAAATTGTTGGGTTAAAAACCAAGTTTATTCAAATGTTTTTTCATTACTGATCCAATCCTGATAAACTTCATGGAATGCGAGAAAACAGGGAAACAATGAAACATTCTCTATTGTTATTTCCAAGAATATATTCTTATAAGAATAGAACAAATTTTCACAATAAAATCTCAATTACTTGTGAAGAGGAAATTGAATTTTCAACCTTTTCTGCTAATTACTAAACCTTGGTTAAACAAAAGGACGTCTTCAATGCGATCATGCATCTAAATCAACTGTGCATTTGATTGATTGGTGTTAACATTTTTCTCTGATATTTCACTGTAAATATTTTGTCAAGGATTCAATCAATTGAATAGTAAAATTATTGACTTTTGTCCATTTGATGATGGAAACTCTGAAAGCAACTATAATGGGTAATTTGGGTGAATCCATGAAAGTGAAATGGACTTGCAAAAGTTTTCATTTCTCTCATGGAATGCAAAAAATGATATTCAAGGTGATATCACCAGGAAAAAGGATAATAACTAGTCAGAATCGATAGCATGGTCGAGGTGAAAATGGATGCTCAAGGGAAAGGAGGAGACTTTCAGAAAACTTGTAAATTATTTCTTCCTCGAGAAACTTAATGTGAGGTAATGAAATTGAATTAATATGAAGAGAGAAAAGTAAATTCAATTGAATTAATGAACATATTAACATTTTTACATGAAATGAACCAGGTAAAGCCTGAGAGTATTTTTGTAACCATGTAATCAGTGTTGTCTTGGCACTTGCCTTCAATGGATTGAAACAGGCAAACATAATGAGCAGGAAATTTTGTATCAACAAGTGGCAATTGAACAGGTAATATGAAGTTTAAAATGTTTAAGCTCAAAGTACAGTATGATGGCAACAATTTACTCAACAAATTAATCAATTAATAACACCAGTTTTAAGGGGAAACCAGGGAACATTGACTTTCTCTTGGTTCCTTGTTGACTTTTCAGCGAATAATTTATGTTACCAAAATTAAAGGCTAGTGAACCCTTTTCACTCTTTAATTATGATATTGATATTTTAAAGGCAACACTCCTCTTTGATTAAAAACAAATCACAATCATAATCATGTTTTTACAGAGTTTACAATTAGATGCAAATTAAGTACAATTGCTGGTCAGTAATGAATACCGGTTTCATTTCAGACAAAACATAACCATTAACAGCTTTGCCAAGTTTTCATCCAAGGCAACCAGATTCTGGTGTTTTAGTTGGTTAATAAATTGAGCTGAATCAACTGTATTAATGCGTCAATGTTTTATTATTTTATTGTCACAATCATGCAAAATAACTTGAAGGATCAGATTTATTCTGGTGAATTAACTATCAAATCAACTTCAATAATAAAATTATCAACTTTGTTGAAAAAGATTATACTTTTGATCATTTCTTTACAAAATATTATTGCATTAGCCTTTGATGTTATTTTTGAATAACCCAAAGCGGTAAGTTTTGGTCTTATTGTGCCTCGGCTTTGAGCATCGTCCAAGTCGATTAGGCGTTGAACCAAATCTGTGCACTTTCCTTTGCCCAACCTAACAGTATTACCTTGGATTACACCAGATTATCAAAGTCCCTGAGTTACATTTTAAAATAGTTAAATCGTTTCCAATCAATAGTTCAATAAAGCCTGAAGGAACTAAGTTTTATTTGCATATTAAACTGAATTAAAAAACAATTAACTGTTAATCAATCTGTAAATAGTGATTTAACTACCTTGAGACATTAAAATGGGAGTTTATCTAAGAAAAAGAAACAACAAAATATATTTTTTTTCAACTCTTATCCAAAGCATTGGTTGAACCTGATCAAGGCAAGATGTTTAATCAATGTTTAATTGTAACCATAATAGTGACTTTAATTTCTCCATGGAGAGTGACTGTTGAAGCAATTAACTAGGTTATTAATAATAAATGGGTAAATATCAAATGATTGCTACCTTTTCCAATAATATTTACAAACCATTTATCCTTAAATCAGTTTTATGGATAACATTGAAATGAAAAGGTAAAATTGAATAATTTGAAAATCAAATTGATTGAGATAGACTGCTGGCAACCTTTAGTTAATTTTGTTTCCAATCAAGATAATAATATAAATCAAAATGGAGTGACCGTAGGATGGGCTGTGGTTAGTGTTGGGTGTTATCTGCATGTGAGTCAATGTGTTGATGAAAACTAATTTACAACTCAAAGAATTGATTGACTTTATTCTGGGTTGGAAAGGAAAGTCGCAAGTGACCAAAAAGGTTAATCAAGGATAAATCCAATTCTGATCATTGAATAAGATGAAGTTAATTGAATGATCATTTAAACATTCAGTTATGGTCAGAACAAAATGATATCAACTGTAATTGACTTTCAAATGATACTTTACTGGAAATGAAGTTTACTTACGTTACATCGTCATCCTTAATCCAATTGTTTGCTGGATTTGACGTTGATGATTGAGTTAAATTTAAAATTAATTTCTCACTTGGATCCAATAATTCAAGTCGAAATCCACCCTGAAATCAGAAGTAAACATTAGCATTTATTAATTGAAACTTTTTATCAAAGTTGAGCAACGAACAATCAATCATTATCTTTCTTCATCTATCATCCATATGAATCCAAGATTATGATAAATTAATCAAATGAATTTCATTCTCAACAATTAAGTGTAATTGAGATTGCATGAAGCTCTTTACGTAAAAGTTAACAATATTGTTGTAAAGGTTTAATGTAAGTCTATTGTTAATTGCAAAGTGAAATACAAATTCAGATGTTACACCTTTCATGATGAATCTAATTAAGTGAAAATATTTGCCTTTCGATTGGCCATGAATTGGACTTAAAAATTGATTAACTGTGATTTGATTGATATAATCCTTGAGTCCATTGAAACCATGATTAATCTCAAATTAAACATCATTTCAGATTGATTAACATTTCAATTGATTTTGATGGAGAAAAAATATTTCCAGAAAAAATGAAATGCTGAAAAAGCTAAACCAACACACAAAATCGTGGAAATTTGAATCAACAAATGATTAACTATTAACTATTTATAAATTTAGATTTAAATTGAAACTTTTTTCTCCAATTTTTTGCCCAATTTGAATTTTCAATTTATTTAAAGACTCAATTTAAACGTTGACCAAACCGTTGAGTCAAATGGGTTGTTTGATTGATTTTGAGTTTGGTCTTAATTTTAAAACTGTACAAGTGATTAACCCTGTCATGTTGAGATTTGATTATAATTAGGAAAAAAGCGACTAAAGTTGACCATTTGATTAATCAATTGATCAACACTTTATCATGGTTGGAATTGAGGTCGATTGAATAAAATTGATTGATAAGGTGGCAACTATGACATTTCAATATTCATGTCAACAGAAAAGTTTTTTAATGAATTAATTTGAAAAGCTTAAAAGACGAGAGGAAATATTTCAAACAAAAATGACGTTTAAAAGTTGATCCAATGAAAGTAAATATTTGTTCATTTCATTGAATATTGTATTTATTCAGATGCTATTGCAATATCATCAACAATTGAGCCTAATTGAACATCATTTGATAGACTCGCCTAGATTATTTCAGGCAATGGATCAGGAAATTAGTCAAACAAAGCCATTAACTATTAATAAATTGTGACAAAAGAAATTGAATGTAAATTGAATCACAAAAAAAGGTTGAATCAAATGTAAACTTGAAGTAAAAGTGAAATGGATTTTAGTGAATTTTCCCATTACTGAATCATCATGATCTCATCAAGTTATCAAGAATATTGCAACTCCAAGTCAATCTCGTATCAACAACTAAACTAAGTTACTTGAACATTCGAACTTTTTGTAACCCAAAAATGGCCTTTGCTATTGGTAATGAAGATCAAGATTGGATAACAATGAAGTAAACAAGGCAAATAAAACTGGTAAAGTACACCAGAAAAAAGGTAGAAACCAGATTTTTCACTGTAACTACAATTGAGAGAAAAGAAGAAAAGATGATGATGATGAACTAGGGATGAGAAGGATGATAATGATGGCAAGAGGGAAGACACTAAGCCTAAGGGTAAACCGGATTATCAGCAGGTAAGGCAATGTTAGCCAAAAATGCCAGAGAAGATGAAGGCTGGACGGTAAAAGAGAGACAAAGAAGGTGAAGATGATGTTGAGAGGGAATCTATCATGTTAAATGTGAACAAGTTTTCCTTCGACGACTCTAATTACCGAAGAACCGTGAAATGGTGAGGAGAGAAGAAGAAATGCTAGAAAAAAATGGCTTCTCTCTACCTTTTTACTGATCATCCTTAACATTTACCTGTGTCTCTTGACCTTGTAAATGAAAACAAATCTTGAAGAGGAAAACTTGGGTAAAGATGAGAAAACACTTTTCATTTCATTTGCTGGGCCTTTTGCTTAACATTAGCAATTATTTTGATTCCCTAATTATCATCAACTTTGACGCCTTTAATCGATATCTTTATCGTGATCAGCTAAATTGTTATGTAAATTGTTGGCAAAACATAGTTACAATAAAATGTTAGACAATGGCTTTCAAAGGCAACTTTAAGATACCAGAATTGGCAAAGCTTTTTTCACATCACTTTACCTGGAAAATAATTACCGTTGGAACTGATGAAAACTTGATTTTTAATTAAACCAAGTTATTCGGTAATAACAATTAACAATAGACGAAATGAAAATTTTGATAACATTTCGAGCTTCCAATTGTTTGGAGAAACAAAAAGTGAAAAATTCATGATTTATCTTTCTCATTTTCGTTCTTCTCCAAACTGTAACTGGAAACACGAAAAGCTAAATCACATCAAATACAGTTCACCATGAGATTAAATGATCAACAGTTTACCAAGACTTGAACTCACCTTATGAGGATAGGCCAGATGCCATGTTACATTAAACTGAACTCCAGCAGGTAAAGATGTTCGTTCAATTCCTGAATAAGAAATGAAACAAGATAAATCAGTAAATGAACCAAACACTCAATAGTTAAAATAATGTCTTCTCACAATGTTGACCTTTCGTATTGAACAATTTTACAAAAAAGTGTTGGATAAACACTCGATATGACAGTGTAAATAGCAACCTGAGTAAACTGTTTCAGTTTAATGTAATTTTAATGATCAGTGTAAAGCTGCAGACTTTCAACATTTCTGGTTAAATTTCTGGTCATTTTTATTCACATTGGTTGGAGGTTGGTGAAGCGTTGAACTTGAACTGTTAATTAAACGTTTCAAGATCATTTGATGAGTTTAATTGTTGGCCATTCACGTGAAATGGTTTGTTTAATCAGATATGAAAGGTCAGGAAAATATTGATGTTTGCGTATCTTCATTACAATTAACCATTTGATCAATTGAAAAGTTGTTTACTTTCTTAACAGGCAACAGTTTGCTTATCATGATTAAAATGAATTTTCACTTTTTTAATCATCATCTTGATCGTCATTATTAATTTTACTTTCCTTAACCTTTCAATTTAACAACAGATTCAGATGAACTTTTTCTCGATTCACTTTATTGATAACAACCAAACCAAATTTGTTTATTGTCTTTATTTCATCAACAATCAACTGTCAACCTTATTTAACCTGTTAACTGTTATTAACCTTAATCAAAACCTTTTTTCCCATTGATTAATGAATGAACAAATCAAGAGAAAAGTGAAATTTAAATTTCATTTAAAAATAAAAGCTACAAAAATGAGTCTCGATTATTGAATCAACTCTTGATTGTGCTTTTCAATTCAACGTTTATTTTGATTATTTCAATATTTAAATTGAAGTGAAATTATTTCTCAACTGTTAATGGAGTGAAAATGGGTGAACAATAAGCACACTTTTAATCAGAATTGTTGAGATGAAAAATTTGAACAAAACTAAATTAAATTTTTGATGAAGTGTAGGAAGGCCTGAGAAGTGTTCAATCGCTCAATGATTAAGACAACAAAACCGGAAAGTTGAGTTGAAATTTGGCTAAAAAATGTTAACTGATTGTCAACTTGTAATTGTCAATAGTCGATTGATTAATAAAAGCTAAACAATGGTTCAAGTTAATCAATCATTTATGTCTAATCTGGTATAATTTTCAGCTTTTCTGGTTCTCACAAATTCCAAATTTCATCTAATGTTCATCATGGAAGTCAATGATTAAGGTCAATTGATGATATTTAGTTGGTAAAGAGTTGTTTAATTGTACACAAAAAAACATATCAACTCGTGTTCAGGTAAACATGATTCAGTTGTTTACTATTTTTTTGGATAGAGAAATATTTAAACAAGCTTTTCCTTCAGTTTTGCTTTTGTTGATGATCATGATGGTGATGAAGGTGATGATGTAAAAGGGAAAGTGATGTAATGCAAATTGATCAACATGAATTTTCCATTTAACCGCGAACTTGAGATCAACAGTTGAGAGATACTGTTGTTGTTGTTATCGTAATGATCGTTGATTGTAATGGTGAGCAAAGTGGTAAAATTTCATGTATAAGGCGCGGGAGGCAATTTTGGGTGCAACAACAATCAACCAGAAAGTAACCCATAAGACACACACGCAATAATAACGTTAACAAGTGCATGTTTGACTTTGTTCACTTCTTTTTTGTACACATTTTTCGACTATTTATATACAATTGAGTGTTCGGTTGATTGGTGAACACAGATGATTGAGGAATCAGGATAATTGGTTAGTAGAGAAAAGAGTTAATCATAATTTAGATAGAGAAGTAAATAGCCGCCAAATATTGGTGTATACACAGATGACAAGCTTGTTAGATTGGGTTGAGGGAAAATGTCTGGTTAGGAAAATGAAAGATGATTTGAGAATGGGAAATTGAAAATTTCTAGTTGAATGGTAAAATTGGACAACAATTGTCAACACAATGAAGACGTGATTAGATGATTTCAAAGATTATCTTTGAAATTTGATAAGTGATTAAGTGGTTAACAAAGTAAAACAGGTTGATGAGGGAAGTGAATCCAAGAAGTGCTGTTGTCCGTCTTTAAATAAAACACTTTACACTGATTTTTCATTTTTTTTGGGTCTCAAACATTGGTTTCAATAATAGAACATTAAAATTACCTTTAGGCATCCCACATGGACCTTTGGTTCGTCCATTGTCGAGAAAATCAAAATCATATTTTCTAGCTTTTGGAAAGGACAGGGAAACATGGGAATATACAAAATTACAGGTTGACAAGAGAGCAACACAAATTAGAAATAATAAATTAAATTCCTTGGTTGATAAGGCACACTTTGGAAGAGATAGGATCATTGTTGAACCAAAATTTGGTTAATTAATTGTGAAAATGAATTTAAACTGATAGTAAAATTGTCACTTTAATAGAGGCAAATTGTCTCCACTTGTTTGCACGTTTTGTTTCCCGCTGGTCTGCTTAACGTTATATCCATACAAAAAAAGGGTCACAAAAAACACACAGAGAAAGTTTAAAGCTGGTTAAAAGTTAATTAAAATCATCGTATAAAAACTATGGTCAAGACTGGTAACACTCTGGTAAATCCATTACATTTTAACAGTAGTTAGTTCGAGTGTTAATCTTATATAATAATAAAAAAGTTAATTTACTTAAAAATACTCTGTCCAAGATTGTTTCCTTCAATGAAACCTGCAAGTTTTGTGAGTTAACCAAATCCAGAAAAGTAAGAAAAATTTTCAACTTTCACCAAAAAAAATGCTCCATCTAACGTAAAAGAAAGTAACCAACAAGATAAAGTGTCTCGATCTGTTGGCTGAAAATCACACTTTTCATTTTTAGGTTTGAATGGCTTTTGCCAATAATTACGTTAATGAAGTGCAACTCTTTGATTAATTAATTTAATAGTTTATTTTGTTTCTATTAATGAAATTCATCGATTTGAGAACTTAAAAGATTTCTAATTCAACTTAGTTGGACATTACTTGGGAAGAAATGTGAGGGAAAGGATTCAAACCATATTTAAAGTAAGTACGCGACATTCAATACTTACGCACCTGTTAGTTTTATGCCTCAAAGTGGTAAAGTAAGGGTTAGACAAAATTGGAAATTGCTTTTATTGATTATATTTGTATAATTTTTATTAACATAGTTATTGTTGTTAAAACAGCAAAAGGTTTAAATTTAATCGGTAAATTGTGTTTTACAAATAAATAGTTGAAAGAGACCAGTTTTTTTATATATTTCCTTATTTATATTTTTCCGTGCCATTTCAGGCTTAAGGAGAAGAAGGAAAAAATTGTCAAGTTTATAACATTATATACATTTACAATTGTTAAATCATTAAATTTTAGGCCTTTTTTTAAATTGCATTGTCTTCAAATGGTCTAAACCTAATCGTAATTGTTCATCCTTTTCATTCTTCGTCAGTTTATTACATGGTTTTGTTTCATAATTATATACTATTTATAAAATTGAATGGAGTTAAACTGTGAAAACTATGTTGAGATGAAAACAAAGGAAATCAAAGAAAACAAAAAAGGATGTTTTATAAGATCAAGAATCAATAAGATTTAATATATTAATTAACAAGAAGCATTTACCTTGGGTAAAATTGTCAATTACAATTAGCAGAGAAGAAGCTGTTATAATCAAAGTTAATACTTAAAGATAATTGCTGTTATTATTATGGATGTTAGGATAACTTTAATTAGCTGTTGAGTGAGGAGTAAAAAAAGTGATTTTTTTTGCTTTACGCGTTTCTTTTGTCTTTTTCATTATCTTAACCTAATGTTGAGCATTTAATTAATACAGATTGAGGATTTCATACATAATCATTCAATTTCATCATCTGTAAATTGGAGAATCCCTAACTTTTCATTGTATTAATTAATTGATTAATTAATTAAAATATTGCTTTCTTTTTCTTTTCTTTAAACAATTAGATGTGGAGCCGAGGAGAGACAGATAACGGTCGATATGATGGTAAATGCTGTAAAAACAATTAAACATAACCTATCCATAACCATTCCAGCAAATTTCCAGTCCTGAATAATATCTTGAATTTCATCTTCTTTCCTTATTCGATTGGTTATGAATCTCAACTCTTTGAGTATTGCACTTATATCACTTGATTGAGTTAAACTGTGAGTTGCAGACGATGAACCTGGACAATAGGAATGATTGACTGTTGATCCTGGTAAACCTGATGTTCCAGTTGTCCATGGATGAGCTGAGGCTGAGGCCGATGAATGAATTGGCTGATGAAGGGGAATCCGTGAAGGATTCGCAACCGGCACAATTGGATCAATTTCATCACAGCAACCAGATGGAGATAAATTTGAGGGCACATTTGGTCCACCACCGGCTGATGAAGGATTCAACTGGACTGAAGATGGTGGTGCATGTGACGGTGTGTGAGGGAAAACTTGATGAATATGGTTATGAGATTGATGGTGATGATGATGAGCAGTTAAATGGTGATTGTGATGATTATGGTGAGTTTGATGATGGTGACTTGATGAGTTTGTCAAGTTAAACTGTGAACAATAAGAACATCCAGAATTGGTTGCATTGTTGGCATGATTGTTGGCTGAGCTTCGAAGGCTATTCAATTGTAAATAATCGTCCTCGTAATCAATTGCCGTTGAATTAATACCATCAATTGGATAGTCTTTACCCTGATGAGAATGTATTTTAAGGTTAACTAAATCTTCCTTCATTGGTAGTAAAGGTGATGCCTTTGGATTTGAACTTGGCGAGGCTTGCTTTTTTGGTGGACTGATATCCCCTGGACGTCTCATGCGAAGAATCCATGCCAACCATGTGAGGACAAGTAAACGAACCTAGCAAATGGCAATAAAACAGATCACAATTATTTGGTTATTCAAAGACTAAAGTTCCATTCTACAAAGTATTTTGAGGCTTTTCCAGCAGTGACTTTTTAATTTCAAGATTGTAAGGAAAATCAAGAAAGAAACAACAAAAGCCGGAATTTTTTCAGAAGCTTATTCCTGGAATGGAAATAAAACAGAGGAAAAGTGATGAAGAAGGCAATTCACAAGAATAATTTTCTGAATTTGGTTTTCCTTTGATTTAGATGTTCTGTTTTCGATTAAGTATAAACTCTGTTTTCAAAACAACGAGCAAGAACAATAAGAATTATTTAATGTCTTGTATTTCAATAAGAAAACATTATTGTTTCTTTCATTATAAATTGGTTGAAATTAGTAAATTTTCTTGCAGAAAAATATTTATAGCACAATTATTTCTCAAACCTGAGCAAACCCTGAATTTGAGCATCATTAATGTTCACTATTTTAAAATATCAATCATGATTTAACTTTATATGTTGAACTAACAGTTATTCAAGATGCGAAGTGGAAGTTTTGTGTTAAATGTGTAACTAGGAAAAGAAATGAAAAAATGGAATTATTTTCAGTATTCAATAATCGATAATCTCAAGCAATCTTGAATCCAAGTTGACACTTTTGGTCAAGATGAGCCTGTTTAACCGATTCTGAGAAAAGAAATCCAAATTTAAAACTTTCCATGAAAACTTTTTAAACTTTTCTAATTATCGATCGAAATTCAATTTTTTCTTCAAAATCAATTGGAAGTACGGAAAGTCTGTCTTTCCTCTCATCTCCTATTGTCTATAATTGACTATTGACTATAATTTTCATCTCAATATCCATTGATCTTTTTCCCATCGGTTACTGAAACCAATCAAAGATGAAGCTCAAAAGATGTAACAAGACCAAATAAGCCCAAGATGTTGACCAGATTGGAGAGAGTCAAATTGATAGCAAAAAGAAGCTTAAAAACCTCAACTTACCCATTTATTCATTTCATTTGATTCTTGAGTTTTATGATGAAAATTGAGCACCACAACAGTCATTACAACTGAACAGGCAACGACCATCATTATACAGGCAAAATAGGTTCCTGTGAAGAAACAATTAAAGAAAATAAAAAAATTAAATTTTCACAGTTTCAATCAAAGATCCAACAAGCAAAGGTGCAAACACTGTTGAGAGTAAAACGTGAAGAGTAAGCCATTTGAGAGGAAAGTCAAGGGTTAAACAGTTTCATTATTGTAATGAAGCATGTTAATTGTAAATCAGTTGATCGATTAGATGGGAAAGTAATTAAAAAAATGAAATTTACCAATAATTGAAACAGATTCTGATGTGGGTGGAAGTATATCCGTTAATTGAAGCATAAAAACAGACATTGAAAGCAAAATGGTAACTCCAAGAGTAAGCTTTTCACCCGATTCTGGAGGCAAAGTGAAACCCAATAAAACCATTGAGGATATTATCATACAAGGTACAATTAAATTAAAACCATAGTAAAGAGTTCGTCGTCGTATCAAAATAGTGTATGTTAAGTCGATGTATTGCGAAGGACAACAGGCATAAGTTACATTATTGCGAACACCAGGCATTCCTAATTAGAAGGTAAATCGAGCAAATTAAAGTTAAGAATATTTTACCAGAAAAAGAAGACATTTTATCGATTTAAGCAGAGACTTGAATGAATTTGAAATTGACTTGAGAATAAAATCTCGTCGAAAATTAGGTTTTTCATTTCAACAGTCAATTCATTGAAAATGTGATTCTAAAGATAATTAGCATTGATTTGTATTGAATAAATAAACTTACCTAAAAGTATCCATTCACCATTAACTATGTAAGTTGAAAGGTCACCACCTTGTTCATCCATTAACCTTAAGTCTAATGAATCACCTTGGTATGACCATGAGCCAAACTTCATTTTACATTGTTGATCATCAAATGGAAACCAAGTAATGTCTATTTTACAGGTACTTCGATAGATACCTGGAGGTAGCCAGGCACATGAACCATTTTGACGAACCTCAACATTGGCAGGATACGAAGAGTCAATCCTTTCATCAGCACTTCAAAAAGAAAAGCGTAAAAAGAATAAAGAAAATGAATAAAATCAAAATTTCCAGTAAAATCGTAAAATCTCTTTACCTATTGTATAAAAGTATATCTGGTTTCCATACTTTGGCTGCAGCTAAACGTATGTCACTGACTCCGCCATATTCAGATACATTCCAACGAAGATTCGCGTCAATCCATTCCTGAAATCGAACCCGAAAACAATATAAAAACTCAAGTTGTAACAATTGTCAATTGAACAAAAGATGACTTCGAATTTCCTTTTAACTCCAAAAATCGCAAACTTTATTTTCTATTATCTTTACAAACAAAAGCACGATCATGACTGAACTCAAATAAAGTGACTCCTGATTAGATTAGAGATTTTAAGACAATTTGTTTGGAAATATGATTTAGAAAATTTGTAAATAGAAAAATGGAAATCGAAAGAAATCTTTTTCCATTTCTAAGTCACTGTCTCATCTCTTAGCTTTCTGGCATTTCCAACCTTTTTAATATAAATTTCAATCTAAAGTTGATCAACTCTTTCTGAGAAACTAAATGAAACTTCAATGAAAAGGATTGAGTTTAAAAGAGTCTCAAAAGTGATTAGCAAACTTTTCATTGAAGCGCATTCAGTCATTTGGGATTCTCGATGTTTGCAGATCATTTTTTTGTGAGTAAACTTTTTCTTCTAAAGCTTCTTTTGACACACAATTTATCATAATTTGTCTGATCCATTCAGAATCCTTGCCTCATGAGAAATTTGGAATAAACTGAGACAGAATTTAAAGTCCTTTTGGTTTGAGAAAACTGGTTCAAGTTTAGGTTTTCGAGTTTTCCTTTGTTCTATTGGAAGGATGGTCAAACATTAAATGCTACTCACCATATTAATCATTATATTGGTAACAATTAGTTGATTCTTTTCATCCTGTAAAGGAAATAAAGAAACAAATCAGATCATTTAATTGAGACAACTTTCGATGGATATTCGTTGAGCATCTCCAATCATCAGATTTAATGAGATAATGTTGCTTGATCAACTTGCTTTAGACTGTTCAGTTTGTATGCTTTAAATGAATGAATGTCCACTCAAAATCAACATTTAACTTTAACCTTGTTTAGAGTTGCTTCTAGTTGATCAATGATAATTAAATTAGGAAATAATGTTGGTAAGGTAATTAAGGGAAAAGTTTCGAGTTGGAAAGTAATAAAGTTATTCTTACAACGTCAATAATTTGTTGTAAAGTAAGGCCAAAACTGACAAAAACAGGCTCAGATTCATTGAGAACTGGCCTTTCCATTGGATTATAATGTTCCATTAAATCATTTAATAGTTTTCTTTCATGGATTCCTTGTTGTGTTCCTATGATTATCCAGTTTATAACAGGGAATATCAGCAATCATTATTTTTCAATATTTAATCGATACACCAAAATGAACAGCAAATAAAGGTTAATTGGCGGTCAAAGTGATCACACATTCAATCCAAGAAGATATAATTTACAAGATGAAACAATCCAACAAGAATAATCACAAGAATCCAAGATGAAGATGATAGCAAATGGTGAAGAGAAGAAAAAATAAACTCAGAATTAATATCAAATTGTATTTAAAGGTTAAAGAAGAAAGTGATTCATAACAACTAATGCTATCCATTTGATGATATAATCACAATCATTTCGACTTCCAGCTCTGAATGAACCAAAAGACAGCAACTTGTCATTATTTTCAACTTGAATCAACTTTTAACTTTCAAGTCCATTTAAAGGCTCAAATGGTGTCAACTAAATGGTTTCAATTTGATCGCATTCTGAAACTGTTCAGTCATTTCTTGAGTTTCATTGTATTCATTTTGATAAATGATATTCATCAAAACTTTCAATTTTTGAAGGCGACTATTGTTTTACAGTTTATGCAAATATGCTGATATGAGTTTGGCTCGAGCTTAATATCAATCTCTCGATCTTTTGTATTTCAGGAATTGTTGGAAACATTTCATTGCTGAATCAAAGTGAAAAGAAATAATTGTTTTGTTTCAATCAGAATTATCTTGGAAGGTTCAGGCATTGAAAATGGTCAAGTGGTTGGATCTTTAATGCAAAACTTTGATATTCAAAAGAATCTTTTGTATCAGAAAATATTAAAAAGAAATTTAATCAAAACTCTTTATTTGACATTCATTCTGATCAGAGTTCTGATCTATTCTAATGTAACTGTACAGAGCAATATGTCAACTTTTTGTAAGGTTTTGTCATCTTGAATCATTTCTTTTTTTTCGATGTCTTTTAACTCGATTTGCTTCAAATGTACAAATCAATATGCTTTAAATCTCTTGATTCTGCCACGAACTGTTCAAACAAGTTGAACATTCAACTCAATATCTGTTGTTCCCATCATCCAAATTATCATTCACAAAAGAGTCACCAATTTTATGCATTCACAAAGCATCATGGAAGAAAATATTTCAATATAAAAACTGGTGAACAAAAAAACTTAACAGTTGAAGCCATTTGAAATGAAAAAAATGATGAGAAATGAACTTTAAACTTTGGGTTTAAAATTTTATCGAAAGAAAGCGAAAACTTTTGAAATCAAAATCCTGCAACACAATCCAAGTTGATCCATTCACGAGAGCGAAACATGATTTGACTTAACACATCGTTTACCTAAAAATTGACACAATCTGAATACACAGTTCATGTCGAGTCAATAATCAAAGGCATGCATGAATGCTTAATGATTGTGAATATGTTTATTAATATATCATGTGTTATCAGCCTGTTTGTTGTTCAATTAGTTGATTAATTAAAATAACATAACAGCAAGAAACAACAAAATGAACCACAGGACAGAGAAGGCAAAAAGTCATGAAAGGTTAAAGACTAAACAGAATGTTGAAAGGATTGATTAAAACATGGCCAAAGAGATTAACTTTTCAATTAATTTTGGCGCAATTCATTGTGATGTTGTCATTATCACGACATTTTGTTTACCATTCAATTTAATTAATTATCATTTTAAATGCATTCATGTAACCCATAAAAGATATACAATTTGATAAAGTACAGGTATGAGGTTAATCAGTAAATAGTCTACAGTCTATTATGTTATAGTTAAACAACTGAATCTCCAAGTTATGAGATCTAAACTTCAGGGGAAAAGTCTGGGTGTTTTATCTCATAAATTTGATACATGGACCCGAAACTCAATGTGCCCCATTGGCAGAATGGGAGATTCAATCAAGTGAGTAGTATAGAAACATACGCTTCTGTGGCACAGACCGGAAATGGAAACTACTTCCGGTTCATTAACCCCACTGAACACCATCTTTTAACGTCTTAATTTCACCTTGAATTCTAGTTCATTAACACCATTTACAACGACTTATCTTTCAACGGTTTAACGACTTAGCATCGAATTAACGCGAGGGCTCGAGCTGAACTTCCGTTTTCACATTATGTCTAAGTTGTAGTATAAAATTGTTGGCTACAGCACATTGTGCCTGCAATCCTGTCTGCATTGCAATATCAAAAAAATTAAATCAGCTCACTTAAATTGAGTTTACTTTGAAGTTATTTCAGTTTGAAAATTATTTGAGTAGTTTTAATCAGTTTTTCCTACGAATAATTAACTAAAACGATGGAAGTTTCTAGTGATAAGTTTGAGATGGATGGAGATGCTTATTTATATTGGGATTTTTCAAAAGTTTCGACGAGCGGTAGCCCCATAGATATCAACAAAATTTCTGCTAAAATCGACGAGATAAACGACTATGTGGATGAGTATTTGTATAATGATAGTGAATGGAATGGTTCAGTGCCCGGATATGTACCATTTGCATTTGATTTAATTCCATTTTTTGCCCAGCGGTTGCAAAAAGGAGCTGATTTTAATAGAATTTTTGGTCCAAACTGCTGCGGAATCTTCCCTGGAATATGAATGCTAATCTTTGTGTTTTCTTTTCAGAATAGATATTTTGAATTTGCAATTAACGAGTAAGTTTTCTATTTCCACAAAGTGCATTGCCAGTAGTTTCATACTATATGTCTATTTTAACTTTGAAGATTAATCTCTTGCTAAATCCGACTATGTCAAATTTTGAACTAAAACCAATTGTGATTGAAAGATTTGATGCCTTAAATTTTGTCAGACGACACATTCTAATTCGTTCTAATTCATTACTTCAACTAATTGGAGTCACGGGACTGATGAGTTTTATTATTTCACTTTGTTTGCTTATTGGTTGGAAAATTAGAAATCGGAGAACAACTTATGTTCAACCTAATAGAAAAACGCAAAACTTTGTTGGCCTGGTGACGAGAGGAACCATTATTAAAGCCAAAAATCCGAAGAGCTACAACGTTGATCACCTTCATTAATCCAAAATCTTCGTCTTCTTTAAATATTTTACAGAATACTCGGTCAAAATAGATCCAGTCTGGCTAACTGGAGGCATGTTAAGAAATATGCTGAGAAAAAAATTAAGTTTTATAATGATCAACTTGAATATGAAGAATTCCCACTCGCAAGGCGTGTATGATATCGTAACATGCTGTATCTAGCTGTACTGAAACTAATGTTGGAAGCTGCCATCACTTATAGAAAATTATATTTCAATAAATTACATGGACACGGTAGAACAAGGAGATTCCAGGCACTTGTTGGAGACATGTTTGTCGCCCTTGAGCAGATAGAAAGATACATAGATTGCAACAATTCAACTTTCTTCTACGCCATCATACGTAGAGAATATATAGAAGAGTTCAACACCTTTGTTCAATTCTAATTAATTAAATTATTCTTGCTTACTTTTTCGAAAGTAGGATATAGATGAATTCAGAAATTATGAAAATGACCCTAACTTAGCTAATCAACCCTTAGAAATCATTAATTGTAATGGTTCTTATATATGTTGTAAATGGAGACCATTTAGTTAAAATTAAAATTATTTAAATTAAAAAGTATTTCAGATGATAAAGTAAAAGGGGCAATTTCGTGTTGCACCCCAATGGCAAAAACCAACAAAGATTCCTCACGAATGAAGCTTTACAACTGGTGAAAGACAATGAAAAGATTGCTGTATTTATATCAAAAATGGGATGATTGGAAAATAGAGTGTTTGTGCAGCAAACAACTTGAAACAACATTATCAATCCATTTTCATTTTTCTGCAATCTAAGCTAGGTATTGTGCTGGAGTCACGAAAGTTGAAATTTATGTCCATTTAACAACGGTTTGTTTTGTTTTTGTATTATCCTTATATAAAAATATATATACGAAGATTAACTTTGTGATAATAAAAAACAATAGTAATTATGTGTGTTTGTGTAAATATGAATCATTTATTTTAGTTGATAAAATGATTAATTTAGAAGTTACAGATAAACTTTATTTGGTTATAACATTTGATACAACATACCTTCATTAATAATGATGTAAGAAATGACATTGATGCACATTGGCCGGGCTGATGAATATTTTGATATATTTCCAAGAGGAAAAGTTATCCTTGTCAATATGTATTCTATTCCAAAGTCGGCAACTTTCATCATCGTACAAATTATATATTGAACGTCTATGAAAACTAATTTTTAATCGAATAGAATCGCAAATTTGACAGTCACATCTCAAACTTATGATGTATACGGACCAATATCCAGAAGGCATTTTACACGTTCCATCCGGGTAATGTACAGCACAAGCAGGAGTGATCCAGGGTCGGTTTACTTTTATTATTTTACCTGTTTCATGGTTAAGACCCATAGTCGTTTGCGAACATTGATTAAAACTTAATAGATATAAATTTTCGGCAATCCAATCCTCCAAATCCATGTCATCCTCAAATTTTACTTTTAAATTAATTAAGAACACGTTAAAGTTTTTACAATCTATCATTAAAGTGTCATGATATTGAAAACGAGTGAATTTGTACAGGTCGTTTTTAGAATAACTAGCTTCCAGCTTTGAAATGTTATCAAATGTAGAATCGTTGACAATTATTTTCAGATTAAAAGTTGCACATTTGTCAATACGCAATTTGCTGTTCATCATCCAGACTAGATCGCCAGTTAGGAACCAAGGATTTCCTTGTAACACGGATCCAAGTTGATTGTTGACTGTGTTCAGTCGATCGTTAAAGTATCGGGAAAACAATCATTTTATCCAAAAAAGTGGAGTATAACGTTTTTTTTTTGATATAATATTGTATCATAAAAAACTGTTTAGAAACTTTAGCAACTCTATCCAAATCAAACTTTGAATTGATAGCATAGTCACTATTTGAGACAGTATTTCGTTAGGCAAATCAGTAATATTAACCATTTTAACAAGTGTAAAGTTAACGTTTGAATGGTTTAATATGAAAAAAGAGAAGTGTATTTATATGAAATCAAAAAAGATAATTGCTTTGGAAACAATGATTATAATTGAA
Source organism: Tetranychus urticae (assembly GCF_000239435.1). Next base: position 3,456,636 of record NW_015449933.1, read on the forward strand.
TGATCATTAACTCAAAACATGATCAATTACTTAATCAAACCAGCAACATGTCAACTAACATGATCATGATTATCGTGATGATTGTGAAGCATCGCTTGAAATCATGTTGTTAGGTTCAAGCGATGCTCCATAATTTTGTATATAAACACTTGAAGTTAACATTTATCATGATTGTTGATAATGATAAATAAGCAAAAAAAACACTTGATCTTTCAAAAAAAATTCCCACATTTTATCAATTCGGTGTTCATTAAACGATAACTGTTGATGAACGTTGCATCCATCAACTAATTACATTAAGTGGATTATTGGAAACCACTTAAATAGTAGGTATAAAGTAAATTACATTATCAATGTAATATCTACTAACATCATGTTCAATGACTTTTTGAACATTGAACATTTGAGATATTAGATTAATTGAGCAAAAAAATCAAAACCCTTCACAAGATAAAGACAATTGAAAATGCAAAGATTAATATCAAACCACTTGAATTGTAATGATCATCAATCAACTAATTACATTAAGTGGAAAACCACTTAGATAGTAGGTATAAAGTAAAACATTATCAAGGTAACATCAACCAACATCATGATCAATGACTTTTGAACATTGAACATTTGAGATAATAGATTAATTGAGCAAAAAAGTCAAAACACTTCACAATTGAAAATGAAAAGATTAATATCAAACCACTTGAATTGTGAATTCAATCCAATCTAAAACCCACTTGACGTTAAAACAATCAGCTATTAACAATGATCCAATAATTTATATAAATGTATGATTCAAGTATCAAACACTTAACAATGCAATAGGCTGCAATTACGTTTAATTGATGATTAAATGTCAATTAAATCATTAGCAAATCACGTTTAATTGGATGATATGGGTATAAAGGAAAACTTAACGATTAATCCTTATGATTAATTTACTATCAATGACTGATAGCTTCAAGTGGTTGATAATTCATCTTGGGTGACAATTTATAACAAACAATTGAGTGAGATGCACAGAGAGCGACCACAGGGAGACAAAAAATTGGTATATATACACTTTTTCGATTTTCATTTAAACCATAATTAAATACAGTCAACATTAATTATGGCCGATGATGCTTTTGCTCTAATTAGACAGTCTCAGGCTCCAATTCTTAATCATGCTGACAAGTTACTTGCTATTGGATGTCCCCCAACTTCAATTCCAACAACAGCCAACCCTTCTTCTCCAGAATCGGTGAGAATTGTTCCTAGTGGTGGACCAATACCAACAACTATTGGTTATTACATTTCAGATGGTCCCGTTCCTCATCAACTTATGCAGGAAGCTGTTATTTCAAACGTTCCAGTACAATCTCCAGCTATTATGGAAAATAATGTTTCCAGCCAAACCATTATGGATTATTCTACTCCAAGTGTCGCGGTGCCTTCTCCTGATGGTATGGACGTTGTTATTTCAAATAATTCAATCTCTGGTCAAAACATGGATTATGCGGTTTCAGGTATTTCAATGTCTTCTCCGGTCGTTGTGGTTTTAAGTAATTCAAATGCTGTTTCAAATGTTCCAATGCCTGTTTCAAATGATTCAGTTGCTAACCAAAACATGGATTATTCAGTGCCCAGTGTTACAATGCCTGTCTCAAATGATTCAGTTGCTAACCAAAACATGGATTATTCAGTGCCAAGTGTTGCAACTCCTTCTTCTTCTGTTGCTCAAAACATGGATTATGCTATTTCAATTGGTCCAATGCCTCCTCCGATTGCTGCTGTTTCGAATGTTGGATCGGATTATGGTCATGATGTAAATGCAACTTTAAATGGCATACAAGAGTTGACACAAAACGATGTCGATAAATTGTTGGAGCCTTATGGATCTCCTGATTTTGCTGATAGTGATAGCATTGATTCACTGGATACATCTTTTTTGGAGGCTCTGAAAAATGAAGATATCGAAACTCCTTTCTATGATGGTTTGGTTGCATTGGTATTTTCATTGGTTTCCCATAATTACCCATTGTTAAAAAATAAAACGACAGTGGAGACCATAGAAATACCACAAGTGGATGGCACCAGCGCATCATTAAAATTCGGATCGAATCATGATGAAGTTAGCAGGGCTATATTTCATGCAAATCTTGATCAAGCAAACCAATTGAAAGAAAATTTATTGAAATATCGTCATAATCTGGTGCAATATAATTTCAAAACTGAAACCGAAAGACTTGATTTCATTGAAAATTTTTGCAATAATAAATCATCAAATCCATGACAACCATAATTGAGCCGGTTGTTGAATCACCCCCATCTTCAATTGGTGATAATTTGATTGGCGGCAGCAAAACAAATACAGAGATGGAACCAATTTCAACCAGTGATAATGATATTGGAGATAAGCCCAATTCAGCAACAGAGCCAATTTCAGTTGGAAATCAACTTAATTCAACAGCAGAGCCAATTTCAGTTGGAAATACAGAAATTTGTGATATAACAATCCACACAATGCCAAATCCATATGCCACCAATCCAACAAAGTCAACATCAACAAAAACACCGACAACAAATTCAAGTAAGACCTCGTCTTCTATTGACATTTTAGAATCTATTGTGACCTCTGTTGCAATAGAAACCGAAAATCGTCTTATAAATTCATCATCATCAGTGTTTGATACACCACCGTTAGAAGATGATGATGATCCATATAAATTACGAATGGAAGAAGATGTCCAAAAAGAAACCGAAACTTCCATCAACTCGCTACCAAAAAAAGAAAGCGAGCTTTCAAAAATATTCAAAAAATGCAAAACCGAAAAAAGCAAACAATTTAAATGTTGATCGTGAAGATCGTGATGATGGTGATGATGGTGACGATGGTGGTAAAAATAATGATAATGATGGTAATAAAAATCGTGAGGAAAATATCAAAAAAGGAACTTCTAATCTTGAATCAATTCGAGCTGAATTAGACACCGTTGATGAAATTTTGACAGATGATGAGGACGATGATCAATTTGATGGGTTAATAGATGATGATGCTGATAGGGAAATAACCTATCTCCTGAATAAAAATACATTCGATTTATCTATTTTCAAAGACAACAGAGAGCCAAGGACATCTTATAAAAAAATTAAGCCCAAATATCAAGAGTTTAAACCAATCAATATCAAACCAAGACCACCTGATAAAAAAACAGTCAAAACCCTAAAATTGGTATTCGACTCTAATTTAGATACATATGAATGGCCGAAAGATTCGCCTATAAAATATCCATTTAGTGTAGATCCGAGCAAAATCTACACACTAGATGGAGTTTCAAAAGACACAAATACACAACCAAAGACACAGTTTTAGATCAATCGTATAACTGATTTGTTCCGTAATAAAATTCATTATGCCGATTTTAAACATTATGCTACCAACACCAGCGACGACTTGGTTGAATTTAGATTGGCTTTGGGATATGTCCTTTACAATACAAGCCATTTTGTTTGGAGATGTATCAAATGAAAGCAAAGCTTGCAAAAGAGGCAACAAATTCAAAAGCATACGAGCCCCTTTTCTATTTGGGAGAATTGGAAATGCTTACCTATTGTTATTGGGAGCTTTCCACGCAAGACGTGCTAAACATGGATTTGACACCAACAAAGAAGAAAACCATTAAAATCTTACTCCAGCAAGCTGCTAAAGATTTTGCAACTATGCCAGTAGCCAACGAAAATAAAGATAAATTTGATTCATTTTATTTCGAATTTAAACATTCATGCTTATTTAATAATCCTGAGTTAACTTACATCGATATGTTGGCCATCAAAGAAAGGTTCACAAAGATTCATCAGTTCATAAATGAATCTGAACTATCTTTTGATGACAAAGAAGACGCTATTTGGATTTGGTATAACATTTTCCAACAAGCGAATTGTCACCATTATATGGTTCCGTACACCAGAATGAAATGTTGGGCCATGTTGAACCAATTTGTGACGCATTTGGAATATTTTTCACAAATTCCTTCAAACAAGTTCTCTTTGGATGGGTTGAAAGAGTTATCAAAGACCTTTATTGAAAGCGTATATGGTGACAAATTTACAGACAAAAATGCTCGATCTACAGTTGCCAGCAGAATATTGTACTTCATAGATCGGTTTGCATACAGTTTTTGCACATTTTCATCGCTTTCAGTTGGATTGCAATCCAACAAACTTAATGACACAAATACAAAGACAATAATGGCCAACCTTTTACAGATGAACAAAAAAAAAGGTTACACAGGAAAGTCCGATTTAAATGTTACAATCAGCCATCCTTTAGTTTTGCTGTTTTCAAAACTAATTCGGTTTTACTTTTATCATTACATTTTGATGTATGCTGCTAACGGCGTATCCTCGTTTAAAACACTGAATTACAAATAAACGCCTGAACTCGCAAAAGCATTTCATTTTTGCTTAATTGAAGCTTTAAAGTTTCTTAATAAAGAAATTTTAGATAAAAATGAGTTTGCAGATGCTATCAAAAGTATACCATTTATTGGTGATATTGAAAATGATTTCATTGAACCGGCTGTTTTCAGCGAAACATTCAAGAATTCCTTGTTCAACTATAATTTATCGTTGTTTAAAGTAAAACCGAAAAAAAGCCACCAACCGCCTTTAGATGAAAATGCAGTGGCCGCAAATACCAGAAAAAGAAAAGCAACCGAATCACCCATCAATAGGAAACATCCCTCGATTCCATCAACTTCAACAGCAAACAATAATGACGATAACAACGACGAAGACGACGATGAGTACGAACCAAGATGTAAAATCTTCAAACGGTATAACGATCCTGATTTTTGGAGAGGTAAAGAAAAACCAAACGACAAAGGTGAAAATAAGTGCATGCTTTGCTATAAGGGTCGATCTCCCCGAGCTTTCAAATTCTACCAGAATTGTGATGATGGTTCAAATAATAATTTTGTACTAATGACTGTTTGCAGTTTTTGCATCAACTGCATGAAAAATAATTCAAGCGAGCAGATGAAAAAACTTAATTCTGACATTTATGATAGAGTTAAGGCAAAAAACTACAAAGCTCCATTGTTGTACTTGATAACAGACAAAAATAAAAATGAGTACACAATAATAACCAAACCAGACAAACGAACAGTCACAAAAGCAACGCATTCGTATGAATTGGACATCGAAGCCCTGAAAAAAAATATGGATATACTAAATTTGGTTAATCGTTAATTTGGACGAATTGGATAAAAGTAAAAAGTATAATCAATAATTGTATAATCAAGAAGTAATATCAATAAAAAAGTAGTTTATAGCAGCATTAAACCTTTTGTCTGTTTTTTATGATACTTTTTTTCAATTTCTCGGGTAACTGAATGTAACGAAGATTTAGGATCAATTAGAAACATATCATCGTATTCGGGAGACCAATTGTCAATACGATCATCTAGGAGTATAGCTTTTGAGAAGATGACATTTTCCGGCAGCACATTATACAAATATAGCAAATTTTTACAGTTTAACGAATCAATATCGGTGTTGAACAAAGCAACATCAAAAGTATCAGACCATTCATTTTTTCGCAATTGTTCACCAACATGAATTCGTCCACCGTGAGACCACAACACCAAAATATCAAACCTATCCTTGATAGCTTCAATTAACTTTAGAGCTCCTTTTTTAGGCTTGTTTTTCTCATCTATCAAGGTATCATCCAAGTCAAATACCGCTATGGATTTTCTTGCATACAATAAGTTACTATTTGAAATTGGTTGTTTTGTTAAACATTGGTTTGAGCAATCTAAAACATTAGTATATTTTTGATATCTCGATTTTATATAAGGCAATACTTTTGTATAATAAATTTTAACAGCATCCTCTTTATCTGAGCTAATATAAATCTGTGTTGAACAAAGTTTCACAGGTTGCCCTTCCCTCCAAACAACTATTCTTGGATTTTTCCTTTCAATAGAATAAAGATGATGTTGAATAGATGTAGATGATGATGATGTACACGCACAAGTTGAAAATGCTGTGGTTTTTGTTGCTTTTGTTGCAATGTTGGGTAAAAAATTTGCCACTGTGATAGCATTGACCAGAGAAACGGTATTTGAATTTTGGTAAAATATACGTTTATTATTTTTCTTGAAGGATTTGATAAAATGGGTGAAATTGTACAAGTGTATTCCAACTGTGTTGGTCGATTTAACCAAATTGGACAAATTGTCAACCCACAAAGAGTCTTCGAAAACCACATCGATAACAGCAGTCATCGTTACAGTTTCTTTTTAAACAATCTGTATTTACCTTTAATTACTTTTGTTCAACCTTTTATTTTCACAGTTTTAACTTTATCACATTTAACTTTCACCTTAATTGTCATGCTCATTCAATTTTATTGATTGCTTGCAACAACAATTTGTCTCGTTGCTTCAACTTTATTTAATCAAATCAAAAATCTTAACCACTTTAAGCTAGACATTTGTGAACTTCAATTTACATTGATATTATGCATATTTACTTGCTTAATTAACAATTTAGTCAAAGTGACATCAGTAAGCAAGCAACAAAAGTTGAACAATTAAAAGTGTAAATCAAATTTTTATTCATTTTACTTTTTGTCGCGTTTTGTTCACAGTTTCATTCAAGCTAAGTACAGTAATTATGAATATGAGTTGAAGAGTAACAATAAACATGTAAATAACCTTATTAAGTTAATTGTATTTTGTTCATCGTTAAAAACCCAAATCTTGCCTCATTAGATTAAGGTTATGACAATTACAATTAAAAGACAGCACAAAAAGTAGAACCAAAAAAGGCTCCAATCAAAACCAAAATGGCAATCCAATAAAAAATGGAATGCTTTGAATCACATATTTTCCGATCAGATAAACAGCATGCTAAAGTTAGTTTCAGATTTTCTTAACGAGAATTGTAAATTTATGTAAAAAATTCTTGTTTAGAAGATCACCTTTCCCTGCCGTTTAGAATCCAAATTAACGAAAGACATTAAAAGATTTTCAGACACGGAAGTATAGAACTCCGAGTTCTGTCCAAGTCTTATATCAATGTATCTCGAATTATGGGAATTTTGAAACGAACCGAATTGAGATTATCTCAGATGAAAATTTGCTCGACTCATGAGGTATTGTTTTGAGTTAGTGTGATCAGTCAAAACTGTGAACACTTCCAGGGTAAAGGGCTAATGTTAATTTGATGTCGAAAATGGTTTTGAATGAAAAATTGTGATTTATCGAAACATATTAATCGATGTTTAAGTGCTTCAGTGCATGTTACAACCCCATGTTTCAATGCTTATCTAATTTCCCAGTAGAAACAATATAAGATTTTCATTTAAGATGATTCCATATTTCACTTGTGCTGGACATTGGACTTACTATTTCATCAATCATTGTTCAATTGATTCTAAAGTTGGGCGTTAATATCTTTATTTGTACTTCTACATCATCTGTTCAACATTGACTATTGAGATGGTTTACCATTTTGAGAAATGACATCTTGAACTGAACCTTTAAAGGCAAATCAAATCAAGTTGGTCATGACAAGTGTTATCAATAGAGTTGTGTTAAAGTCATTTTCTTGTAATAATAATGCAAAATAAGCGAATGATATCATTTATCAAATCTGGAGTCTGTCGAGTCTATTAAAGCCAGAGTAAACAAGTCTTATAAGGTAAAGTTGCAATTTCAATGCAACTCAATTTGAAAAGTAAAAATTGTTTACATCTCAACCCATTTTTGTTCATTGAAACAAACATGAGTTAACATTGAAATTCCCATTTCACTTCTTGCAAAACTTTTACCTCAACCTTTTCTCATCAAACAATCTCTTTCTTGCTCACTGTCCCATCCTTTTGCTACTTTGTGCTTAAGTGAAAAAAAGGTTCTCTCATCATCTCGCCATCTTCCTTTCAACTCTTCATCCCTTTTCATCTTCTTGTCTGTCTCCTTCAATGATTTTAGATTGTGGCTCAAGGAAAACTGTGTTTGGTTATTTACTTCTGGTGATAGCAGCAAATGAAGAGAAAAGACAAAATGTCTCCAAAGAGATGATGTTGGAAGAAGATGAGAAGATGAGAAGAACCAGGATCTGGATCAATTTGAAAATATTTTCCCTGTTAACTTGAAACTATTTTTAAACGATCGTAAGTACACTTTGTTTTATTTGTAACACAAATGGTGACAAAAAGATTCATGTACAGAAGCAACTTGCGATATCCATTTGAAATATCAACTCATGAACTCATTTCAGGTTACCAGTAGCGAGGACAAGTTAAATGTCCAGACTAATCTCGAGTTATCAACTTTGACATGAAATTGTAGAACATAGAATTTAAGGTGAAAAATTGAATAAACCATTTGAACCCATTTCCACCAGATTCATAAGACTATCGTTATTGATTCAATTTTATATTCAACATTCAACAGTTCACTGAGAATAATGCAATTTCATGTTTACAGCTTCCAAGTTGGCCAAATTTAATCTAATATTTGATTAGCTTCATACCTGTTGACATGGAAAACTAACTAAACTCAAATAAGATAGAAAAGTGTTATTAATATTTCAACATTATTCATTCAATAATATACAATGAGCACCAACAATCAACTTCCATGTTTTTGGAAAATCCATTTTCTCAATTTCCTTTGATTTTTGGATTTCAAAATTTGATGTAACTATTTCCAGAATCATTTTTATCATTTCCAAAATTAATCTGATTGAAACTGAAATACATAAAATCCGTGATTAATTAGCTCCAGTTTACAAACTTCAGTTTTGCTTCCAAAAATCGTAAAAAAATGTCAGTTTTGAGTCAAAGGCTTCCATTTATGATTCAAATACGTGTGAAAAGTTTTGAATCAACATTGAATCAAAATGGCTGAAAAAACCTACTTTTTGACTCAAAATTGATTCAAATCTGTACATTGGGTAACAGTTTGAATGCAATATTACTTTGAGTCTTTCGTCATGACTTCTCAGTCAATTTAAACGAATTTAAATAATCTTTCAAAGGCTGATTATAATAGAACCAAATATCATCCATAATTTAAACAATTTTATCAAACAAAATTCAATAACAAAAAACTGCTTTATTCCTTTCCATAGCTCTTGGCAAAATTTCAATCGATGGTATGAGTTAACACATTTACCTAGATGGGCTCACAGCTTTGGAGCAAATTGTGTTTGATGCAAAAAAACAAAATTGAAGCTTCAGAAAGAAAAAATCGAGAAACACGATTTAATCGAGAGCAATGTCGATAAAAATCGTTGATTTGATCAATCGGCGAAATACTGAATGTGCACATCTCATGAACGGATCAATGGAAAGCAAAGCTCCTGTCACCTCTAAACAATTCACTTGACTCGCGACTTGAATGAAAAGATTTCAAAACTTAAGCCAACATTTTTCTTGGGATTGGTGCTTTCTAGTGCCAGCACATTCAAAGTCAGAATAGATTGTTCCGAGTTCGTTAGACAAATGTTGTTGCTCATAATTTTTCGCAGATCTTCATCTTGTTCACAAAGACTACACTTAATGTTGTTCAAGAATAATCATAGTGTTGAGAAAAGTTTTGTTCATCATTTCGACTCTTGACTGCCATCCATCAAGCCTAACAATTATTGCACAAAGTACATGAGAGTGTAACTGAAACATTTTGCTTCTTTTTTCCTCGTCACTCTTCACAATCCCATGTTTTTGTCTTTTGATATGTACATTATTACAATGGGAAGATAAAGGAGAAGCAATTGTCTCAATTGTAAATTGAAAACTTTTCAAAGGCTAACAACTTGTCCTTTGCTCTGTTCCCTTCAGTAGTTATTTATTATCTTTCCTTCCAACCAAATACTGAAATGTATCTTGAAAAATGTTACAGAATTATCAGATGGCAGGCAAAAACAGAGGTAAAAGTATTAGGAAGAGGAAAACAATTGAAGCCTTCAAAAGTGAAATGATCTATGGAAGTCAAAGATTGTCAAACAAAAAACAATCTTTTCCTTGATCGTCTTCATTTTCATCTTTGTTTTGTTTAACCAGAAAAAAAACAGACTCGACTGAATCTGATTCATGGAGCAAAACTGTTGAGACAGTTGAGGAAGCAAAAAAACTACATCAAGATAGATAAATGAAGAAAAGGCCAAAATAGTTCACTCTTCATCTTTCCTTTCATTCCTTGTCAGCCTTTTTTTGGTGGCTCATCTGGTTGCTCTTTTCTCGCTTCATTCAATGTTCATCATTCAGTTGATACAATTTTGGTTCCATCTTTTTTTCCCTCTCTTCTCCTCCTTACCTGACAGAAAAATCACCATTTGGTATCGCCAGTTTAAAAGATGAAAAGACCAAAAGTTATCCAAGTATCATGATCGTCTATAAGTGTCTCTTTACATTAATTTAAAGTCAAAACAATTGAACAACAATTCATTTTTGAATAACCTTTCCTTTTATTGACTTTTTCCTTTCGCAAGCTTTTTTGGTAAAACTGTTTTATCATTTAAATCTGCGACTGTTGAAGCTTAAACTGTCATCATGATTATATCAGCATCTTCATCATGTTTACTTCACTTCATTTTATTTTCTTTCAAATCAAACAATTGATCCAAAATGATGATGAACAAATTGTTAGTCACCAATAAAAGACACAATAAAAAGAAAGCTTTTGACAGAAAATCCTTTTCAGTAAATGTTTCAATTTTACAAGAAAATAAGTTGAATGAAAACAGAATGAAGTCGATGTGCGTTTGCGAACTTATAAAGTTCAAATCGACTCCAAGATACATTCACATATCCGTCTAGGTTTCAGTTGCAGTGATTGCTCGAAGTGTCAGAGTGCTGCACTTTTCAGCTCGAAAACCATGAAATGCAAGTGATCGAAAAATTGGATGTAAATTTTACTATTACTGTATAATGGTAAACTAAAAGAGTCTAAGTCTTTACTCATTGATTTTGGCATTATCTTGCTGAGTCAAAATGGTTTGGGACTTGCCAGTAAGAAAATATTTCGACAGAAAATGTGTTTCAAAGTCAACTTTGTTCTATCAATTTTCGTACTTTTTACAGTGAATCCATTAATTTGTTTTCATGTCACTGTAACGAGCAACAAATAAAAAAGTACAAACAAAAAGTTTGAACCAGTGTTTCAACCTAAACCATCACCAAATTTGAACCACACAAGTAAACAAGTGAACCTTGTATCTTGAGATGAATACACTTGAGAAAAACGAAAATAGGCAAGAAATAAGTTGCTGTTTTTTATTCATTTCAAGATTGAAAACATGAAAAGTTTCAAGTCATTTTGTTTTCATTCAACCTTCTTGTACCATATTAATGGTTATAATACATTTTGTTTTCACCCAACTATGTATTACTTTACATACTGAATTTATATTAATACATATAAGAAACCAATAAGTAACCAGAAGCAAAGGGTACGAAGAAGAAGGAAAAAAAGTAAATGTTTAGTTGAACATCTTGCATCTGAATATATTAGCTCTTTTTTTCGGTTGCTGCCAAATTAATAGAAAAAATCAGCCCCAAAAGGATTGTCATTGAGTAAATCTAAAAGTGTTATGCTTGTTGAAATATTTTTTGCTTTCTGTTGCTCTGATCATCTGTCTTGCAATGAAAACAGTAAAGTTGATGGTGCAAAGTGATATTACAAAACTGAGTTTCCATTAACTTACAAGGCGCAATTAACATTAATGCCCATTTGTTAAACTAATAGCAAGTCGTAATGGTTAAACTAATGTTGAGTCTTAACTCAACTGTTGGTTTTCATTACATTTAACCGTCAAACTTAACTGCTGACCAAAACATTTGAATTAATGAACAGATTGGCCAAAAAATTTAGAAACTACAAGTTTGAAGAAACAAAAAACTAGTTCAATAGGCATTTACACATTCACTTAATGGCCTCGATTTGTCTCACTTTTCATCAACGGCAACAATTTAATGTAAACCATTACATAATCAATCTCTGATTAATCGACGGTCGATCGACTTAACCAAACATTTTTCACTTTTTTTCATCAGTTAATCCAGTTTAACCATTTGCCAGTAAATGTGCTACAACACTCGAGCATAGACATTGCTCGACCAAATGCAAAGAGAAAAAGCTTCACAAACTATTTCCAACGACGATGATCTCATTATGTTAGCAAAATGAAGCAGAGCTCGAAATCGTATTCGATGAAGACCTTCACCCTGGCTGGATTTGAATACCGTCTTGAAGAGATGATGACAAAAATGATGGCCAAAAGCGTCGTCATCGATATAAATAATGATTAATTATTCGATTAAGTTTTCAATTTGAATATTATTGTATTGAATGACTGAATGTATATGAATATTGAGGTTCAAGTTATTATCGAGTTAGCAATTGAGCCGTGGTTTGCAAATATCTTGTAGACCAATTAACTTGACGATAGGATGAGAGACTGTAACGTGACCTTAAATGAAATATGATCAATAAATTGTGTGGTGAAATGAAGGGAAAGTTGAAAAATTGAATGATCGACTTTCAATGGAACTTTGCGAAACTTATTAGTGGCATCATTATTAATCTTGAAATCGAAAGGCAACTTGAAGAGTTAATTGTGTGCTGATCATAATCGATTACAATCAATTTGTTAATCCATGTTGACTCTTTTCATTGCTTTCAGCATCAGTTTAACAGATTAACTTGCATTACTCAACTAGAGTTGAAGGTATTATTAACAATTAACTTTTTGTTCTCGTAATAACATCAGTTAATGAATACACAAGAAAAAAAAGTCTGCTATAATAATCAAATCCGAGGAGAAAAAATGATATAAAGTATACAAAATCAGGGAATAATGTATGATTTCAGAGTTAATCTACGTCAAATTGAATAGGCTACAGATGATGAAGGAATCCAAATGATGGATCGTGTTTCATTTGATGAAGCTGTTTACGATAATAAATATTATGCTCATCTATCAAAAAGGCTACCAATTATTATGTAAAGAAGATGATGATGATGATGGTGATGAATATGAAAGAGCATCAATGGAAGAATAGATGAGCAGAGAAAAGGCAAGCTAATCTTATTGACAGTTTACCAAATTGTGATTCTCACCTTTACTCAACTAATACACTGATTATTATTAACCTGTATTTTCAACAAAGCTCATGTTCAATTACATTGAAATTGCCTTGAATTTGCTTCATTTACATTGTAAATAATACGGACAATTGATCAATTGTTTGATCAAGTTGGGAGTAAAAACTGCACTTAATGTGCAGTTTCATTATTTCACGATGAAACCCAAAATCGATTAGAGTTCAGAATGAAGAGCTAAAATTTCATTTTCTCACTCCTTTATCAGCTCCATGCTCAACACTGCAACAATTGATTTGAGAAATGTTTCCAATGAAAGTGGTGAAATTTCAAACTCAAATATTAATATATCGCAGGGAGTAATCACTTCACAGGGCAAGCCATAGAGGTTCTTAGCAATAAGTTTGAGGACAGTAAATTTTGGTGCATTTTGCAATAATTTGATCCGATTAACGCTCTAATCCAATTTTTTTCAATGGATTATTGATTTTTAAGATATTCTGAAATAGCAAAGTTTTGTAGCTACAAAGAAGGGTATTTTTTCATTCAAATCCATTCTTAGCATTTTATGATGTTTCTTTGTTAATGTCAATACGATTTGTGAGGCTAATGCAGTGATCATTTTTAATGCTACAGGTCGCACATGCTAGCATCAAAAATAGTTGTATAATGGCTTGAGTCGGTTATAATCAGTAATTGCGAATGAATCGATTCAATCGATTTTTTTCTGAATCAATGGCTTGATTTCAAAACGAATAGTTCACGATTTAAGCTCATGTTTATCATGTTATCTTTCTATAACATCTGAGTTCAAACTCAATCAGATTAATCAAATCAAAGCAAATCAAATCAATGGAATTGTTCGATTAACAATCGATTATCTGTATTTACAAGTTTGAATAATCGATTATCGCAAATACTTTTCGTGATAATCAAAGTAAACTGAAATTAAATTTAGAGCAGCAATGAATTGTTGCCCCTTTTAGCGCTATTTATTTACCAACAACTGCTGGTTGAAAAAGACTATAGATCTGATTGATTGATCAAGATTATCGATTATCGAACTTTGAAAATGGATCGTTATTCCACTCTTTCCTGAAACAAACCTAATTGTTGGCACCTTTTCAATATGTTTAACTTTTCAATCTAAATGAACACTTTTTTGAAACAAAATCGATCACAATTATTTTTTTTTCTTGAAAAACGGTCAAAATTTGAAAATTTTACTTTGTAGATGAACAAGTTTGAGATTAAATTATGAAAAGTTTTCCCTTCGATGAAAGTTTTTCATTTGAAAATGTTTACCTGAAAGTCATGGAGGAGAAATAAAAGTCTCAATGAATGATCGATAGTTTGGGTAGAGATGTGTGTGTCTCTGTTAACATTATTGACACTTTTGGCTCTTTTGGATTCTCATAGGAAGCTTATTTTGTGATTGGTTTAACCAAATGTTTCACCCTTAATCTTATTTTGATGGGACTCATGTTTGTCGAGGATATTTTCCCTTATATCAAAAGACAGATTATCCTGATGTAACAATGAAATATTGAGAAAATGATAATATTATTATTACATCAGCATTACCATCGTGTTCAATTGAAGATTCAATAGTTTTGCTTTTCCAGCTTAATCAATACAAACAGAAATGTCCCCTGAATTATGAATAGATCAAGTGAATGCCAATTGAAATGCGAAACAAAAGGAAAAGAAAGATTGATAGAAATCAAATGATAAGGTAAACAAAAGGGTTGAATGAAGGAAAAAGAAAAGCATTTGCTTATTCAGTATCGACTGATTCAAAAGTAAATTGATTTGAAATTGTTGAGCCTCTGAAAAGAAGAAGAAAATCGAAAAGAAAAACATTGTAAATTGAGCGATTCTGAACGTTCATTTGACAAACAAATGTAAATGGATTGACATTTTTCCGTCTCAATAATCAGATTGATGGGAAAGAAATTTTCTTGTTGCTCAGTCTAATCCTTGATAAAAGTTTTCAGAGCAAATTAATCGTTTAATTCTCATCTTGATTAAAGACGATTAAGCGACTTTAATTGCTGAAGCTGACGAAATTTGGTGAAAAAAAGTTTCACTGGAAATGTTGAGAAATTTGTAGAAACTTGAACGAATTAAAATGAACGATTTTTTTATTGCAACGTTCAGCCAAACTTAGCCAGTCTTTACCTGTTATCCTCGCAATATTGGCATTAAAGGCTTTATTAAAGTAAACTTTTCTTTTACCAAATGTTCAATAAACCTTCAACTTTAATAAGAAACTTTTATCTTGCAATTCTGTCTGGAAAGCTTTCATCTTCATGGAAAAAGGGTTTTAAGAATTGTATTCCAATGAGACTTGAGTTTTGCCAATTTTAAAGACTATCTAACCGCAATGCTGGACAAGACTTGGAAACTGTTTAACCATGAAATTACAGAAACTGCAAGAAGCAAACTTTTTGTAAGTAACATGAAAATTTTACTTTTAGATTGAACAGTAAACTGACTTTTCCATGAAAAAAGAAAAATCAAAACAAATCAAAATTCCATCAAAAAATGTTGTTCTCTCGTCATTCATACATATTCACCTTAAGGTCATGAGCAACACTAAAGGCTTTACCAAGCAAAATGGTGGAAAAATGATGAAATCTGAATTTATTAGAAGAGTCCGAAACAAGGAATGAAAATGATGAAATTCAATAGAGAACTGATAAAAGAGTTTCACAATTATTGGTAAATTGTGTGACTTTGAGGTCATTAAAATGAACACTTGGTGATGCTGATTGGAAATACCATGAAAAGGTTGCCCATTTTGCTTCTGTAAATTTATTCACATGAAGAATGCAAAATGTTGTCTTCCTTTTATCCCTTTGTCAATGAACACACATTTACAAAGACTTTTTCCTTTCACCATCATAATCATCATTTTGGCCTTTCAATATTTTCCCTCTCTCTCTCTTTGATTTACAATCATTTCTCTCCTTTCTCATTCAATCCCTTTCCATGATATTCAGAATGTTTCCATGTCAACCGAGAATATAATTTACTTTATCGGACCAATAAGTTTGTCAAATAATGTATTGTAAGCAACATATTGACAGGGAAAAGGTTGAAAGTAAAAGCAGGGAAAAGGCAACTTACCAACACTTAATACTTGATTCTCAATATTGAATAAAAGTGAAATCCTAAAGCTCAATGTATTAGAGAATTGATTTAATAACAAATATCAATCAACTGGAAACTTTTTGACTATCAAATACAAAGACAGCAATCACTTGACTAAACCTTGAACAGAGTTAATTGAAACATTTCAGTTTTATAATTTTCATGATAAACAATGAGACTTGGTGCATCAAGATTGAACAGACTAAAAAGACTTCAAAGTGTGGAAATGGCTGAAAATGAGAAATTTTCTGTTCGATAAATGATTAAATATTCATTAACTGATTTCAAGTTCAACGAAAATGGACATTTCATGGTACGATCAATGATTATTCTGAGATTATCTAATTAGAAGAGGTTGAAAAGGTTTGCATTTGTTGGCAAAATATTGATCAAAAGAGCAACTTTGTCAACTTTACTTTTGTCCATTTTTTCGTTTTACTCTGTATTTCTATCCATTTGGACCATTTGACCATTTTGTCAGCATCGCATCTGGTTGTTGGACAAGATTTTTCATCTAATTATTGACCTTTTCAACCTTGCTTTTGCCTGGTCTTTGCCCATTGATTATTCATAAACACATTTATACTAAACATTACTGACAAATTATTCTGGAGAAAAGGTTGAAAAGAAATGAATATTTAAGAATTGAAAGGTTACACTATTTTCATGAGTTGTTCATGATTTTACTCAATTTGATTCCCAAATGAATTTTGGATTCATTTCTGTAAATTAATTTGCAGTACATTTCTCCGTCACATCATCAACATTAATAATGAAATTTATTCAATGAAACGGTCAAGTTATTACAAATCAAAATGTTTCTACAAAAAGGTCAGTAAATATTTGATTCACATTGCAATCTGTTTCCATCCTGAAATACATGCAATATCAACTATGGCTTCAAGTATAAACTATGGATTATCCTCTGACTTCAGGCCATTCATTCCAATTGAACCGCAGTAATGATCATCTTCACTTATCTGTTCAAGTTGAGCTGAATATTCCTTATGAGTCAAAATTTCTACCTTTTCTAGACTAACGAATCTGAACAAAACCATTTCATTTTCAATACAACTGCAATTTCGGGACGATAATAAAGTAAATTGAAATAAATTTTTCCGTTGAACTTTATTTCTCTAGTCAATTAATGATCCCACGAATATTTGATGTTGATATTTTAATTCAGGAATTCATTTGAAACTTCATTCCATCCACTAGTTCAATGAGAAATTAATTTTTTGCTCTTTATCTTTAGATTGCTTTCGATTTCTCATTTCCCAACTTCGAAAGTTTCAGCTTAAAAGTTCGAAAAAAAAACTATTAAACGAACAATCAATAACTACAGAAAGAAGAGTTAATTTAGTTTTCAATATTTTCAGGAAAACTTTTTCACGTTCTCAAGTGATAAATTAGTAAAGATATCTTCCATGAAACTAAATATGTTTAGTTCCAACTGTTTCTCAAAGCACTAACCACTCGATGCTCCAATGATCAGTTCATTTTGGCATGGAAAAGATTAATCTAAAATTCGTTTATTGGCAAACCAATCACGTTAAAGTTGATTGATCTTTGACTCATTGAAACGATTCCATGAAATGATCAACAGGTTAATATCGGTCCAATTTTCAATTTCACTCAATATTCAGTAAAACATGTAAAGCACTCCCAGTTGCTTCATATTTCACTCAAAAATATGCTTTG
Source organism: Tetranychus urticae (assembly GCF_000239435.1). Next base: position 3,474,584 of record NW_015449933.1, read on the forward strand.
AATTAAATAACATCTTTACCATTGCAAAGTTAGGAAACAATTCTGCAGATGAAACACAGAAAAAGCTGATGAACAGAAAAGAATGATTTTCAATGAGAAATTATCATTTTTTATTATTATTGATCAGCAGATCAAGTGAGCTCATTTCTCCCTGTTATTCCTGTTAATCTTGCCATGAATACATTTTACAAAGTTGAGTAAACAAAAATTGCTAAACAATACAAACTAATACATTTAAAGTGGATAAATAGTTGGATGAAGCAACGAAAAGTTGAACTCTTTCTATTAATGGAAACAATTGAATTACGATAATAATAATAATCTTGTCAAATTTATTCACAATTATCAATAAATCTTTCTTTACCAACATTTTCCTTGGTAATGATAATAATTTTGATTAAATAACGTTATATTAGTTTAACAAGAATAATATTGTTTTCTTTTTTTCTTCATCTTCTTTTTTTCGCTTTCGTTGTTAAATTAATTTCATCTGAATCAAGAGACGAAACTGCGATGAACAGAAAAGAAGAAAAATTTACTCAATTCTATCTTCCAACTTTCTTCTGAATATTTTCACTCCAACTGATTATATGTCATTCCAAGTAATTCAGCTCATGTCATGTAATAAAGGATCACCTGAAAATGATGGATTCTTCAGAACAACTTCATCAGCTTTTTTCGTTACTTTTTTTTCTTCCTTCATTTTTCTTGAGCTTACATTTTCCTTCCTTCCACCGAGTTTAACCTATTATTATCATTATTATCATTATTATAATTATTGTTATTACTATTACTGTTACCATTAATATTATATAATATTGCAACTCTTTGTTGTTTTGTGACAAAAAAACAAAACAAAACCTCTTATCGTCTTTAACCGGACAAAGAAGTTTACACTTGACAGAATATACTTTCAACTATAATTTTCAATTTTATATAATAACTTGGTAAAAGTTATATGATGACAAGATGAAAAAATGAATAAACTTGGAAAGAATGAAAAATTTTGCAATTAATTAAAGGTTGTTTAAAAGTAATTTTGATTTGATTTGATTCAAGTTGATTAAAGTTGTAATTGGATGTCACACATTAATACACTTGGCTGATATTAATTGCAATGTTAATGTTTGCAAATAAGATTTTAATTGAAGGTTATCATTCAGAGTCAGTACAACAAGGAAAGCAAATTGGTGATGAAAGGGTTAAATATTTTGGCAGAATTTAAGTATTCTGCTTTATTTGTCAATTTGATTGGCACATGCATTTACAATACTTGAATAATCTAATTGAAACATTGAATAGACATGATTATAAGAAATTTTCAATTAGCTCGTCTGGATCAACCAAGGCGCTTTAACAAGAACTGCTATGTACGAATCTTATTCAATTCATATCCTCGTGCAAATAAGTGAACGGCATCAAAACTGAGCGGAAGTTGTATACAATTTAGCAATGAAATCTTTAGAGATTTAAGATCTGTCTGACTCTGTCTGTGGAATCCAATAAATTTAATCAGAGAAGATTTGCATTAACAAAATCACTAAGCGATGGTGAATTGGCTAGGTGGGATAAAACATCCTTATAAACTCGGCCTGATTGTAGCAGTATTTGATCGTGCATCGTCGCGTTACAATGGAATGAGATTAAGATTAGTTTTTATCTTTTCATCATCATGAAGATTTAGGAATATTTTTTCTCGAATCATTTGGATTTTAACTCATCATCCTCATCATCCTCATCATTATCATCATCATCATCATCTGTTGTAGAGCCTTGAAAACTTCTTAGCTCATCAATCTCATCATCATCCTCATTAGTACCAGCATTGGGCGTGTGAAGCGACTGCAACCAAGATGGACCAGGGACAGCTTCGTAAGATAATGAACCAGGGAAAGATCCGGGAGGTAATTGTATCTCGTTGATTAAAAGCTCATCGTGAACTATTTCGGAAGCAGCTTGAATAGGATTTTCACTACTTAATCCCTTTCTTGGCGCTTTTCCACCGAGCACTTTTCTAACAGTTGATTTTGTTTTTGCCCTTACTTTAGCTGAAGAACTTGAAATATATATTTTGAACAGCGTTGGTTGTTTGAATGAAATTTAAAAGCAGAAAAATTTGCTTAAATACTTTTCTGTTATTTTTGTCCTTCGATTCTGTTTATAAAAACTAAACAGCTTTATAAACAACTTTTTTGCTGTAAACAACTTTTTAATGTAAACTATCTTTATTACTGTCCAAAAATAGGAGAGCAATCTTTGATAAACAAGTTTTGATGTGAAAAACTGTTGTTATTAATCAATCATTCTTTTTTATGTAAATGAGAATAGAATATTTACTGAAAGTTCTCTGGAATTCCCTTTTACAATGTTTTAACTTCAGAATTGTCAATCATCATGCTCCCTCAAGATTATCTGTATTTATCGATTACATTTTATATTTACATTTCTGTTTTGTTTAGGACTTAGTTACACCAATTGAAATGGATAAGTTTGGTTTATGTATTTGCTTACAAATCCCCAAAACAAGATATCTTTTTGTTCTACAGTAGTTCAAAATTCCATCCTTCACAGTGAAACTCAATAAATATTTTCGGGCAATTCAGTAAAAGTTTGAAAGGATCATTATTTGGACCTGATGTAAGAAACGGAGAAAATAGTTTTCTACTAAAAGGTAAGTTTGTAAGATTGATTGATTAACCATTCAACTTTTTTTTCTTGAACCGAGAAAGTTGATTCTTATTATTGTGATATTATTCTCAGCCTTTTCTCAACTGGGCCGATTAATCATAATGAATTATGTATGCAAGAGAAACTTGAACTTGCCTACGCAATGGATTTCTTCGGTATTATGTTAAATGAATACATGCGCACGAATCAAATGATACTGAAATTGAAGATTTGATAAATTATTTGATTCCAGACTTACATCATGAACTGCAAGAACTTAAAGAGATAATGTAAGTTGCAATCAGTACGTAAGTAACATAGTAACACTTCGTGTGCTGGAGCAAGAGCAATTTTTACTTTAAATTTTTGAAGCAATGAACAGAAATGAAGATGATGATGGAATGGAGTGGAGAAGGAGATTGAACACTTTGTCTTCTATAATGGTTTCTTTTTCCATAAACCTTTTGCCATACATCAATGGCCTTGTTGAGATATTCTTTGGTTTTGTCTTTGTCATCAATGGTAACAATGTCTACCCTAAGAACATAATAAAATTTTGCAGATCCTCCTTGAAAGAATCAAAGAAAAAGGATAAGATGTGATGTCTGCCAAATAATAGCTAATGACATATTAATATTTTTAATTTTAATGAATGGTTGATGTGATTCACCTTAAGGTTTCATTGTACATTTCGATGAATCGACGTTTAGCTGAGTGAGCTCCTAATTTCGTGTGCTTCAATGCTGGAACTTGTATTGCCGGTTATAAACTTAATGTCTGCAACTTGGAAAACAGTCTTACTCATGTCCTACTACCTACTTCATGAGCTGAAAGTGATCTACGATGATTTAAAATAGGTTGCTGATAATTGCCAAGAAGACGTTAAGTATGACTCTTCAATCGTCTCACGTCAATCCAATGATGAAATTCGTGTCCAGAAGCGAAAAACATGACTGCTTAATCTCCCTTATGTCTGTGGCCTAAGAAAATTCTTGCCAACTTTCATTACAATCATGGAAGCAAAAAAAGGATAGTGTATCACAATCTAACCTAACGTTTTCCTAACCTATCAAACACTTGTGAACCAGAATCTAGAAGTATTTCCTAGCGTAATGCACAGAAATGAATTCTATCTAGTTTGCACGCTGCATAAAACACTTGATCATGCGGTATGAATGTTTTTTTACAATTGCTAATTTTTATTGATCTAGTTTGATAAATTTTGTTTTGTTAGAAAGTCCCCTGCCATTCAGGTAGGAACATCGTGTTTTTTCACTACTTACAGTTAGTAGGTGTTTGCAATATATAATTGCAATCATACTATTCTATAATATAACTATTGATATAATAATACAATATTAGTCTGATAATAGTTGAGTTTTCATAGCAACAGTAATTTCACATAAGCGAATATACGATTAAGGAAAGACAGGGTACCAGCAGATGCATTTTGGTGAATAGAGAACTGAGAGGCTTAAAGATTGAATGTGGCATATGATGTATGGAATATGGATTTCTATCGTTTATGCGAGCGCATCGAGTGCAAGTGATTCAAAGCATAAGCACTTGATTCATTTGATGATAATCAATCTTGTACATTTCATCTACGAGGATAAGTAAATAACGGAGATAACAAATAAGAAAAAATATGAAGTAAGAAAGATAAAAGATGAGAGGGAAAGTTTTGGATAAATTAAAGACAAACAGAGTTTAGTTGATACTGAAAGGCATGGAAACGATGTGACAGGAAATGTAATCAACTGATCACACTTGGAGCTTGAGATGGAAACAATATGAACTTAATCAAATAGATGCTGATGGTAGTGCAATGATATTTAACTAGCATAGATGAGGATTTAAGTCAATGCAGCATAAAAAGAGGAATAAATGAAAAGATACAAAACTATAAAAGAAATGAATCGATCAAAAGTTATCAAAAACTAAATCTATTTTACGGTTAATCACTTTTTCAATGGATTCAAGTATAAGATAACAGTTTGACTTACTTTTGTATCATCAACCTCAGTCCCACAAACTGAAACGAAATAAATGTACCATTGATTGAAAAGTTGCAAGTTTAGATAAGAACGAACTCTCGAGTTTAAAACTTCAAATCTTTTCCTATGATTTTATCCGAATTCTCGATAGAAACTTATCATTAAGTATTTTTGTCAATTTTGTACAATTACATTTCTATTTTAAGTTGTAATAAAACTTTTTTTAATACTTTTCATTCGGAATGATTGATTCAAACCATAATGTTAAACTTGTAATAAACCCACGCTAAAAATTGAAGATGAGAGATGAAAACCAGCATAAACTACAGTAGATCAAGTTAAGTGGCTTGATTTAGACTATTGAGTAAACAAAGGCTAAGGAAGGGTTAAAAGCCTCTTTTTGTGATTACATTTGTTCAATCACATCAGCTCCAAGTATAAGACTAGGTCAAGTCATTGCATCTGTCAGTATAATTGCAACTCGAAAAACTCTCAATCAAATAGCTCAGTGAAATACAAAATTGAACAGTAAAATACCGTCCTTGCATGTGCCAACAATTGCCGGCCATAAAACGCATAAAGTTGCTTTTACTGCAATCAATCTGCAATTTTAAGATATTTATTCAAACATAAGTTCTGCTTCAAATTTTTCTCCGAAAACTTTAGAAACATTGAATCGAAAATGCACACAAACAAAACGATATCAAACTTAAACAGTAAATAGTTTATGAAAATTCGAGTTCTTTATGCAATTCTTTCTTGAACGACGCAAAAATGTGCACTTTTAAACCTTTAGCTTTTCACAGTTGATTGCGATGAAATGCTAAACTCTTTAAACTGAATTTACTCACAGCTTATTACTGGTGAAACTGACGAATGTTCAACCTTAATTCGCTCTTGTTAATCAAGACTAAATTAGACACAATTTAATAATGCATATCTAATTGATTCTCATTATTTTCAATTAGCGATTCGTGTTACAGTTGATCATTGCAATTACATCTTACCTCAGTGTAATTAAATCTTAATACCTTGTAATTAGCATAAAAGGTGAAACCAAATGTTGAACATTTTCTTCGAACCAAAGCAAAAGATTGTCTAATAGATTTACAGTTGAAAGCAAAAACGAAATGCGAAACCCAAACTAAAGCAGATGAAGTTGGTCAACAAGAAACTCTCCATGAAACATGTTAACAAGAAATGTTAAACAATGATTATCTGTTAATCCCAATAAGTATTGGAAACAACTGCAGACTGAATTGCAACCGCATTAATACAAATCTAAATGTTATTAGTATTATTTTGATTGTTTACCCACAAATGCATACAAAAAGATGATCAATAAAAAGCATTTACAATAATACTTTACTGTCATCAAATGCAGAGCAAATAGCAGGACAAGAAGAGAAGTAAAAACTACTGTTTATCAAGTTAATTGCGACCATTTGGTCCAATGGATTGGTCCAAGAACAGAATGAAATATTGTCTCACATTGAAATATTATATTGTAAGCTACCAATTATTGCATTTACAGTCGTTATGAGAGTCATTCTCGGGTCATTTTGAGCCAACTCTTAATTCATTTCGAGTTTCAAAAGACATTACTTTACTTCTGGCTTTCCTTGCCTTTTGCAAAAATTGAAAAACATTTCATGTTCATAAGCCTGTCAAATTGATGGCAATTGAATCCATACTTGACATTTGATAGTGATTTTAATTGGCATCAAAATTAAATTGTCAAATTAACTTGAAAGTGAGAAAATAAAAGAACTGTTTATCCATTTTGAGTTTTCAACTTTTGAAAACCAAAGGAAAAGTGAATTAATCATTATGATGATGAGCATGATTAGTGATCTGCCCGAGTTTGACGATGAAAAATGCTACTTAAGATGCAAAATGCTCAACTCTGCAAATTTTGGCTTCTTTTTCGGTTCTTTCTTCACACTCTACAAATTATCCTGTCAAGCTATTCAACGTTTATAGCTTACAGCAAATTGATCATGAATTGCTGAGTTCAACAATTGATTAGCATTTCAAGTGTACAAATGTCAGTGTAAAAAAAGAGTTGAAAGACCAAGAATAAAAAGGGAATTTAAAATGATATAAAAGATCAATTACAATTTGAATAAATAAACATAAACAAATGGAAAGCATTGGGAAACAGCTTAACACAGCAAAACATTTAAAAGTAACGGATATAATGAGAACTGCAGCTTAATCAATTGATATATTATATTTGATTTGGAGTATAGTTAATGATGGTAATTAATTACAATGCATTGAATTAAAGTTAAACATTCTATTTGTTCAGTTTCTTGCATAAAAAGGATGCTCGAAGTAGGTTTGCTGAGGGAAACTGTGCTTTTAGTTGTAGGGAAAAAAGTTTCAACTCGTCGACAAACAAGTCAAAGTTGATTGACTCGAATTTACAAAATGAATAGTTTGCATTTGCACTCAACTAGAATGCCATTTTGTGCTCACAATAAAAGCAAATTATGATACATTTACAGCTAATGAATGGGTCAAGTTCCACTTTAAAGTAGCATTTCAATACTTTTCCAACTCAAATATTGGTTGACAAATAAAAGTTAAACCGTTGAAAGTCAATAGCTTGTACTTTCAATGAAACTTAGAAAGTCAAATAGTCTGCTTTTGGTTTCAAACTGCAAATGAAAACCATTTGCGGAATTGGTTCACGAATAGAGCAAAATCGCAACCAATATCAACGAGTAAATTGTCTTGTTTTAAACTTAAAAAACTTCCTTTACGATTGTATTGCTTGTTCATTATATTTCAATGAAGCAATGACTAAAAATTGACCAGAAAATAGTAAATTCTTAGAAGTAAAACCAGGATAACAAACTACCGTCATAAGTTTATTGCTAAGCTTTATGCTCCACACTTTTTAAGATCTAAAGCGTCAAAACTAAAGCTTTACAGCACTCAGTTTACATATAAACTCAAGTGAAAGCTCTAAAAGGCATGAAATAGAGACAAAACTTTGCAGAAACAATGTTCTCATCTACAACGGACTTCATACTTAACAGATCGTTAAAGTAAGAAACTTTAAGCTTTGCAAGAACTGATTTTGTATTTTCCAGCGATTTCTGTGGCTAAAATTGTAACTTGCACAAAACTTGAGCGTAAATAGTTCGTTCGAAACAATTGACTGTTTCATTGGAAACTTTTTCAATGTTAGTCTTTATTTATTTTCAGTTATTTTTCTGTTTGTTAAGCAAAACCTAAGCTTGTTAAGCTTGGGATCCATTGGTGACTATTGCTTGTCCTAAAGCGGAACCTTGTCCATTCAATGGGTGAGGGAAGACAATGATGTGACTATCAATGACTGTCTACGAGTCAAGAGCTTTGTCTTGTGATCATGTAATTGTGTGATAATAGAATGATGATGAAAGAAAACTTTGGACTTGATATTGAACCAGACACAAAAGGAAAGTAGTTAACAGAGTAAAATCATATTTCATGTATTTACTGTTAGTTTCTTATTCCCTGTTGAAATGATTATCCAACTTGCCTGTAGCTATTGCTCAATTTTTTGAAGGGAGTGACAATGAAAACATGAACATTTATTAACTCAACTAAACTTCAGGTTATTATTATCGATATCTATCATCAACATGATGAAACTGTATTCTTTTTCCTTCTTCATCGCTTTGTTTCTCATCTTGAAATCTTTCCTCACATTCTTTACTTTCCTTAAGGGAATCCAGTGTTGAGCCTATTTATAATGTCATACTAATCATGTTATTATTCCTGATTCTTAATCTAACATCTGAATAGCAATGTATAAGAAAAGGGTGAAAAGAGTTAAGCTTTTGTCTTTAGGAAAATATGAATACAAAAAGAGCAAAAACAGAAACGAAAATTGTTATTCTCAGAGTTTTCAGCCTTTCAAAATGATTATGATTTAATGAAAATTTCAATTTTTTATTTGATAATTCAATTCGTTATTGTTGTTAACAAGAAAAGTAAAGAATATTACAATTATGATGATGATGAAGATAATATTTCAAATCTGATTAACTCTGAATATGAATGAAAAGCGAACAGAATGGAAGGAAAAAAAAGTTTTCCTTTTTTTTCTTTACTCAATTTTCACGGTTGAATATTGTTTAAATTATTGATGATAAACATTCAGATAATAAACTAAAATGCTGCAAGCTTGTTTGTTCAGCTATTTATCGAAGGAAACTTTAATTATCGTTAATATAAAACTGGAAACTCGAATATTATTCGATATTAGAAACTCGAAAGAAACTCAAGTGTTCTTGTAGCAAAACTAATGAGCAAATTTGCAACCAAACAAAAGTTTAGATAAATTCAATTCTATTTACTTTTTTGCACTTCAAACGAATGCATGATTAAAGTGGAACAGAAATGATAGGAAAAAGATCGAGTAATCGAAAAGGATAATCTTCAATATTCAAATGTTCAATCTTCCAAGTAGAAGCGAGAAAAATCGAAAAAGTTGCTCATGTCATGGAATCTTTAGAGATAATTATTTCTTGCTTCTTCTTCCAAATTATGAAGCAAAAACATTTTCATCTGATGAATGAGATTCTTTTTGTTTACCATGAATAGTTGATTGGAGTTGCTGTTTAATTTCAAGTGGTTCCAACAGGTTTACAAGAGTTTCATCAAGGTAAACCCATGAAAACAACAACAAGTTGACTGTAATTTGTTGCTTGGAAAAGATGTGATCTTTGGTTGCTTCAAGAGAGTAACTTGACACTTGTTTTGATTCACTTGGCAATTGTAAAGGTAAAGTGTAAAAAAAGCTGAAAATGGTTAAATGATATGGAAGAATGAAAAGTGAGGTAAAAATTTTCATCAAAATGTAACCTTAGACAGATAACTGGATGTAAAGAATGACTTTTTGACAGGGAAAATGCGATTTCCTAATGTTGTGCGAGAAACTTTTCACTGATAAAAAAAGTTAACATGAAATTGAACAATGAACAGGGAGTGATTATGAGAATAAAAACTGCAAGAAAAATGTGCAACACTGACAATTTATGCAATGTTCAGTTGAACACTTTGCTCATTATCTGTTTACCTCAATCAATTTGCAATTTAAATAAATCTTTATTTGTTAACATTCATTGATGTTATCAGTTGAAGTCAGTCAATGTGAAGAGTGTTTCAAGTGAAAAAAAGAAGACTCAAGAAGTTAGATTGATGCATGATAAAAACTTTTCCGTCTGTTAATGCTGATAACGGATAAACTCAACTCCCTGACTTCGTCAACTTAGTCAATTTGAATGCTTAAACTTATCCTTTTTTTGTCACTCAACTTGAACCTCGGCCATTAAAGCAAGCAAAGCTTGATTCCGGTTTCCTTTTCGCACTCTTTAACAAGGAATTCACCTTTCAACATTATCATGCATCATGAAAGAAGACAATAATAGCGGGTTCACTCCCAGTTATCATTTGTTAATATTGCGCTTTTCATGCAAACACTTGGTCAAAGTTGAATAATAGTTTTCAATGGTAAAGATGAATGGTTGAACAAGCTTAAATAGATGGATAAGAAAGTAGACATTTTTAAATGCTAACTGATTCGTGAAACGAAAAGATAACTAGAAATAATAAGAATAATAATAAAAAGAGAAAAAAAGTAAATTCTATTGAAGGGAATGATATTATTGAGCAAAAGGGATGAGAAAAAATTGTATTGATATTGTTGTGCAAAGCAAAGCTTTTGCTATCAAATATCAATTTTTTAGCAAATAAAAACTATTCAAACATTTAATTCATTCACTTGGAATATTATGGAAAATGATTATTACTATTATCATTATTCAAATGGAATGGAACAGGGAGTGAAATAGACAGGGAAGGAAGGAAGGAAAAAACTAATAACAACTCATTCCTCTGTCATCTTATTACATATCAAATGAATTTTGTGCTCTTCTTGCCTTCAGGTTATTTACTTTGGATATTAACGAGTTAACACAATTGGATTAATTTACTAACATGTAAAGACAATGGTTATGATATAGACAGAAATAATGATAAAATAATATTCGCACTCGATTCAACTATTGAACAACTGCGTCTTGTTTCATCAAGTTATTAATATCATTATCATATCAATGATTCTTTCCGATTTTGTTTTTCCATCAAAAATTCCAAATGTTGATGATAAAAAAGGAAATAATTTTCCCATTCAACAGTTCTAAACTGTTAAACATGAAAATTGTTGAACCATTATTTTAGCGATAAAAATAGTCGAGAATAAATTTCATGATGAGTTGTTTGCAAGGGAAAAAATGAGATAAAATTTGACAATTTTAGCACTAAATAAGTACAAAGTGAATGATAAATTTTGGTTAATGTTGAGCCTGTTTCCAATTGAATGAAAGCTTTTATTGAAAACAATTTTCAAAAGCATTGCAAGTCTAAGAATCTCTGTTGATTATGAAATGAACAGATTCGTTGCTACGAACAAAAGTGAATTTTTGGTAACCAAACGATTCATTACGAGATAACTATTCAGAAGTATAGCAAAGATAGTTTCCTTGGAAAGTCTCACGTTTATTGAATTGAACCTCAAGCAGAATCCTTGTTTTTTCTCATTCGTTAACGTTCATAAATAGATCAGAAGATAACGATAGAATTCGGAGAAAAATTTGCGCTTGAATTCTGTTCGAAGTTTTTTTCGTTTCAAAGATAATTCATGGAAATTGTTTGACTCGAGGAAAATATCGATGAAAAATCAAACGTTTATTCGATTCAACCTTAACCGAATTTGTTTTTTTCTGTTTCAAAAGAAGGATTTCATTAATACCAGAAGAAGAAAAGATTGTAAAAATAATTCCTAAAATTCTCTCAAATTTTATTCCAAGTTACGAAGCTCTAAAGATAATTCAAAAGAAGCTATACAAATTGTTAGACTCTGAGAAGGAGAATTTCGATGATTTCGTTTCAACCTTAGCAGAAATTTCCCTTGATTCGTTGATAAACATTGATATTTTCATTAATTTATCAGAAGGAAATAACGATAGAATTTTGTAAAAAGTTCTTGGAGAAAATTCTCTTAAATTCTGTCTGAACTTTTAGAGTTGGGAAGATAATTCATGTAAAATTAACTACAATAACATTTTAAAGCTGTAGAGGAATAACTTGCTTTATTCAATTCTCATGCAACGAAAGAAGAAAATTTTGCCAGAAAAGTGACTCTGATGATATTAATAAACTTGTGTATAAATCAATAGTTTATTAACAGGTATAAATTACAATATGTTCATTCCCTTTGGCTACGTTTCTTTGATTGCTAAAAGATTATTATTTTCATCGTTATTGACTCAATTTGACTCCCAGTTGTTGATGAGAAATGGCAAGAACTGGTGAAATTGTTGAAGCAAAGAGTCTCAATGGATAACAGTTTTGATTCTTGTTTCAGACTCTTTTCCCATTCAGTAAATTTAATTAAGAAATGAGATTAAATTTTGCTTTATTTCGTTACAAGGCAGACAAAAGAGTAAAATTATTTCAAATCATTTATTTATTTTGTTTAATTGCCATTTTGACTTTTACTGTTTTCAATTTCAAGACTCATTCATCATGAAAAGAAATACATTTTTTCACATTCACGGTTTCACAGATTTTCTTATTCACCATTAATCATTTCTTTTTGCTGTTGTTCCGTTATTATCATTTATCGTCAACTCAATTAACTTACAAGTTAACTTACGTTGGCAATCAATTAGTCGTTAGAACCTATTCTATTAACCAAATTGATAATGAGAAAACATTAACATGATTGTGATTAATGATGGACTACAAGTTTAACCCTTTTGTTTCCTCTCTATTTGTATTGCACATTTTATATCATTTTTACCAATTGTTTGACAGAATAAATGTTTGTCTTTCAAAATTGAATTAACTCCAATCAATAATCGTAAATATATGTTGCTTCGTCTTCCCTGTCAAGTTACTTTCAACTGATTTATTTAGTCTATTTCTGTCTCTCTCTCTTTACTGTCTTGTTAACATTGGTAAAGTTTAACTATTTACAATCAATCTTAATTAGATTTACTCGTTTTCATCACACAATCATCAACAACTTTACCCAAAAAAGCTAACCAAACTTTGGTTTCATTTAATTTACTTCACAAACATTAACTCTAAACTTTGACTTTAACCAAATATCTATATTTAGTGTTGAACCATTTGTTAATTAAAATTTAATGCACAAAGTGATTGTATTTCACACGCAAAACGAGTGTAAAACAAAATGTTTAAAGTATCTGTTTTCACCTGGAAAAGTTGATCAAAGAATAGCATTTCTCAAAGCATTTTGTGCGAATTGACCGACATTTTAAGCGGTAGAAAACGGCAATCTAATTGAAAAAAGCATCTATTTACAGTACAGTTCTTGCAAATTGTTTTCAGTGTAAACAGAAACAGAAACCTAAGCTTGCAATGCAAAACGGCGACTAAGTTTTTCCTCCAAGTCAATCTTTTCTTCAATCCAAGAAAAACAAAGGCCTAGATTAGATCTAACAAAGAGTAACCGCTTTAGGTCAATAAGCGCTGTATCAAACAATAACGACTGGCAAATGATAGCACAACTATTCAAGACGCAGAACTGGCTTCTCAAACGTGCTATATCAGAGACTAATTGCATTCATGAATGCAGCAACGGGATGAAGCAAACCTTTATTTGTTTGCATTAGAACTCATTGAATTCATTAACCAAAGACTTTGTTTTTCAACGTTTTGGCATTTCATCTAAAGCGTTTACTCTTCTACTGAAATTGTGTTTTGTTTCCAGAAAGAAGAATTATCTTTAAAAGAGTTAGTCGCATTTGGTTTTCAATTTAAAGCTTCGGATTCTGTTTCTGGCTTCACCGAAAAGACGATTTGGCAAGACAATAAGAGATGCGAAGAGTGAATATTTAGTTTATTGCAAATTCCCTGTTCTTTCCATCGTGTAATCAACTATTTATGTGTGTTTCGTCTGATTATGATCAATCATTGATTATTTTTGCTCAACTTCATTCAGATTTTCTTCAACTAATACTAATAATTGATTTTACATGTATTTCATTTAAAATGGCAAGGTTAGAGCCTAAGAGCCTAAAATTGAGCAAATCTTGGGTATTAAGCATTAAAACTTTGTATAACTCAAATTTTTGCATAAATTAAGCATCCAGAATTCGAAAGGTCCAGAATTCATTCAAATGTATTGTTTAATTGTGACTATTCAGTTTATTGAAACCTTGATCATGATTAAATGGATAAGTAAAGGGCAAAAAGTGAACAATTGCATTTGTTGCTGTGAAAACAATGGTTTATTGAAGAGTTTTGCATTTCGTCTTTGATTTTATCAGCTTTTTTCCCTTCCATCTGACAGTAATGTTATTTAAGATGTTGGAAACCTTTTGACTCAATCCACTTACAGGTTGATCATGATGAGTATAATGATGATAATGATAATAATGAGGATGATAAACAGGGAAGGAAGAATGGTGTGCATGGAAAACAGTGAGGTATTAAGAATAAGATGAAAGAAAAGGTGAAATAAAATGTTGAGATACTTGAAGATTGTTGAGTAATAATATCGATTCGTTCAATTCAATCTTTTCCACTTAGAATGGTTACCCTTTAATATATTATTTTTTGAGTGTGTATTTATATCCATTCCAATGAATCCAATCTTCATCATCCTCATGATCGTCTTCATCGTTTGCCCTTTATTTTTTTTATTCAAATCTGGATGCTTCTCTCAATTACCAATTCCAAGCAATCTCTCCGTATCCAATTGTACTCTTGCACTATTTACAAATCAATTGAGATGAATTGTGCCAGATGCAAAATGGACCAGATATTTACATTTCAAGTGGAAAAGTAGATGAAAATGGTTCGCATTCATGCAACTGATAATATATTTACAATCGACTAATTGTGTGATTGATTAGTAAACTTTTTGCTTTCATTACAGAAGGCAAGCAAAAAGCATTACAAGTTCATTTTTCATGTAATGCTAGATTCAGATGACTTGACATTTGAGGTGAAAAGGATGATAATGATGGCAATGATGAGGGTTGATAGGCTTGTATAGCCAATTAACAGTGATATTACATGTTAATGTCAAGTTATTTTTTTTCTTGTTCAACTTGTTTCTGTTGTCCTTCCCATCTTAATGTTTTATATTAACAAGGCAATAAATGTATTTGCTAAAGCAGCAACTTCTTAATATTTAATCAACATTTTTGGCCAAATTAATATGTTGAAGGTAACTTTGGGTTCAACAGTTTAAAATGTAATACAATAAAAGTTGAACTTTAATCATCAAAATATCAAGTCTTTAGTTTTCTTGTTACAATGGTGATGCAAAATAACCCAATGATTCAACTTTTAGTCAACCATTAAACTTTGACTCACTGATGACAGTTGCCAGCTTTGACTCTTACAGATTGGTGGGAAAATTGTTGCTGGATTAAATTTGTTTGCCTTGGCTTATTGGTCTTTCCAAATTTTGGACAATCTTTTGATATTCCAAGTCATTTCACTTTAAATTGAACCATGATCTGGTTATGATCCTAACCTAACCTTACCTAACCTAACTTATCCTAAACTGGTCAAAGCTCAATTTAAGTGTTTCCATGTAATGATCTTTTGTTCCAAGGATCCAAGCTCATTTACAGGGCACATTTATTCAACCTCACGGGAAATATTACAGCAAGCAATTGATAATGAGCTGGAAAGAAGACCATCTTTACCTCTTTAAATTTACTGGCTAAAGGTGGACTTTTTTTGCTTCTGTTAAAATCATTGGAGGCAATTTAGCTTGAAATGGTGAAAATGATGAAAATGAAATGCTTAAGGTTGCCAGTTGTAAATGGAAAAATATTTTACAATTGAATGGATAAAAGTGAGGAAATGAATGAAAAGTGATGAAAAAAGGAAGGTGATAATGATCAGGGAAAGAAAAACTTTTTTTTTGATCTCATCTCAATTTGGGATTATTCAAGTTGCTTAAACCAGCTTTCAATGATTGGTTGAATTAAACTTGCAATGACAAGCTGTGACTTGTTTGCCATTCATATTCAAGTGCAAACAAACTGAACAAATGAATTGGCAAGAAAAGGAAGAAATTATTTAATAAATTGACAACTTTTCCAAGTTATATTTTCACTCCAACTTTACACTTTTTTTCTCATTTTTGTTTCACCATTTAAGCCTCACTCTTTTTGCACCTTATTAATACATGAAACACTGAGAAAAAAACGTTTTCAGATGATCATGCAAAGTCTTCAATTTTTTTGCTTCTCTCGTAGACAAAGGAGATTGAATGAAAAATGAGCATTTATTCAACTAATGGAATTGAATGAAAATAAAGAGATGAACAAAAAGTAAAAGTAGAAAAGAAGAAAAATTTATTCAAACTTTTGTAGACAAAAAAAACGTTTCCTTGTTGTTTTTTGCATCAAAGTTTCAATTGGAAGAGAAGAAGAAAAAGTTTTCTATTATCATGCAGAATGATTTTCAAAATGAAATGAGATGAAAAAAATTGAACGAATCGAGAGAAAAAAGAAGAAGGCGAAAAAACAAAAACTCGAAGTTAATCTTGAACAACCAGAAAACCTTTGCTTCGATTATCATTATACTGGCCTTGAAACATCATCAATAACTCGACTCATCTGGTTCAACTCAAGTAGGTCAACCAAAGTAATGAAGAAAATCACAGAAGAAAAAAAGTTTTCAGAATAACTTATTGATTATTTCATTGTTTACAATTCAATATGAAATTACATGACAAGGTTGGACTTGAGATGAAATTCCAACTTTTCACCAAAGTTGCTCATCATGAAATTCAAGTCAACTTTAACAGATTAATTCCAGTGTCAAAATATGGCAAGAAAATGCAATAAAAAATGTCTCTTTCCAAAGCGTCATCATGAGAATCTTTTTCAGAACTTTTTTTTCATCCGAAATTTCTTCAGTTTTACATTTGCAAAAATTTGATTCTTTCACTTGACAATTGATGAGCTTGGATTAAAGTTTAAAATTTGAAGATTTCATGTTTTATTGATTACAGTTTTGTATCAACAATGTCACTTTAGTGGATCAAGAATGGACTTGAAATCGTTAACATTAAAGTTGACTTATTGCTTGTTAGCTTGAAGTTGATTAAAATATTTGAATATTTACACTTTCCATTTCACTCAACTGTAATCAGTTGAAATGAACAGTTGAGTTTACCCGAAAATAGCTGAAAGATGGTGAAAAGTGTTGAGTAAAAAGAGAAATGAATTTGAGAAAAGATTGCAAAAAAGATTCTCAATCTTCTTTATTCTTTCATGAACTTTTGTTTCAATGAAAAACTGGAAACATTTTGTTCATCTTCCGTAGTTGCTCAAAAATCAAATTAAAATGAAACCAAATTGTCAATTGAACCATAATTATTTGACCCACTAAAGGCTTACAGATTCATTTCATTTCTTTTAATCAATAACATGATAATGTTGGAATATTTTACTTTTTTTTATTTCCTATTCATTAATCGATTCACAATTGCAGTCACTGGGAGTGAAAATTATCGCTTTTCATTTCTTCTCTTCAATTGCTCTTCAATTCATTCCAATGTTATCAACAATTTATCCAAACATTTTTCAACGATTCTTATCATCTAATGGATAGTACATGATGATGCATTAAATGCTGTAATTTTGTTTTCCTTAACTTTACTCATAAATAGTGAAATATATTTTGCATTTGAAAGGTAAACTTGAATAAAAATTGTATTTACGTTTTTGTACTTTGAATGCAACTTTTTTTTCTTGCACATAACAATAAACTCTTGATTTAACAAACCCAATCATGTTCATTTTAAATGGCTCATATTAGGGATAAAATTGATCATTTATAAGGATAATAAATAAAAGCAAATTTAAACACAATTTACATGAGAAAAGATTCCAATAATGTTTACCTTTTTATTAAAAGTTTATTATAAATTATGTACATTAATAGTAAACATTTACGATTAAATAATTGAAATGCATTTACTTAGTTTATTTCATTAAATTGAAAGGCAATATCAATAAAGGTTTAGAGATTAACTCAATTGTTGTTAATTTGGTTTTGTTTTCAATGTTTTTTTTGCAAAACAATGCTTCCTTGCAATTGAATCAGTTTAATTGTTGAATGCTAAATGATGATTAGTGAAATAAATTCATGTTATCAACTACATTGATTTTGTTTCATTTTAAAATCATGAATTTATATTAGTTATTGTTTACAATCAGTCATTCAAAGTAAATTGAATTAAATGAAATTAAATGTGCTTAAATGTTCACGATTGTTTGCGTGATTATTCCCATTCTGATCTGGTGATGTTCAATGATCAAATTGATGGCAACAGAATTTAGTTTTTGGTGATTTTTTCAATTCAGCAAACTGTTGGT
The DNA here is from genome assembly GCF_000239435.1 of Tetranychus urticae. The sequence continues at coordinate 3,492,684 of NW_015449933.1, forward strand.
AGACCGTTAGCTTTGATTCAACAGATTCACGGACTTTTCCAAATCCCTGCACATAACTGAATGATGCTCAAGCATTTTGATCGCTAATGTTACTGTTTATCGAGTTCGTGTTCGTTAAGCTTTCTTGATCTTGTGATACATTGCAAAATTCATTATTTTCGAGGATAAATGCGAAGTTTTGTTGTATTCAACTATTTATAGAAATAAGTATTCGAAGCTCTCTTTTGAACAATAACTTGATTGCTATTATTGCATGTTTAGACAGACAAAAGACATTGTCTTTCCTCTAATCTCATTGATTACCTCTTTGAATAAGCAAATCAAATTAAGTGAAAATTTGATGCTCAATGTGAACCCATTCAAGTCAAACAATATTTGAAACAATCAGATTTCATGAGACAAGACTAGAGTAAAACTGATGATAATCTGTTTTTGTAATTGACCATCGATTGAGAGAAGAAGAAAAATATCAAAAGAAGAAAAAATAAATTCTTTGACAATATTACGCCATTTGATTGGTTAAGCATCATTGAATGTATCATTAGACATTTTCAGATCACATGGAGGATAAAATGGGATCAAAGGAAAATGTTAATCTGATTGAGAATTGAATTGCAGAAGGCAGAAGAAGGAAGAAGCAAAAAAGTCAAATGGATTTAAGGGTTGATTAAAGGGTTTCAACTTTCAATAAATGATTTATCAAATTGATTCCCTTTTTTTCATTCAACAATAATTAGCTTGATTAATTCAATCTTCAATTGTTATCCTCAACTTTAAATGGATACTTGAAAAATAATAATGGTTTACTTTTTTTATTACATTACTTAACTAACATCAACTTTAAACCCAATCAAGATCAGTTTCCTTTGAAACTTTTTCTTCTTCTTTTTTCTTCCCTTTTTTCAAGAATCTTGACTTTGTTTTCAGTTTTTTTGTTTCTCTCAAGATGAACATGAGAGTAAAGATATTTCAAGTTGAACAGAATGAAACTAGAAACTTTAATGATAATCACATGAGATAACTGAATTTGGAAGGAAAGTTACGGAAAAGCGAATCTTTTTCCGTTAAGAACAATAAAAGGGAATCGCGCTTTTTTCATCTAAATTGGTGTTCATTTATGCACAATGGACAGTTGATGAGGAAACAGGTTGATATCAAGATGATCATGATAATCGGGGGAAATTTAAATGGTTAATCTATTTAGTAGATTGATTTTGATGGGAAAAGAAAGTCATTCACAAATTGTTTTCAGTCAATAATGAAATAAATGAGATTAGAATCTCTTTTTTTACGTTTGTTTGTTGGTTAAATGAGGGTTTATAAACCGTTTTAGATTTGATTTTAAGTTGATAAAGTTAATAAGATGAAGAGATGATAATGATTATAATGATGAGACTGATGATGATGAGAGTTTAAGAAAATGTGAATTGGATAATTTATTTGTTAATGTTGTTGCTAAATGGATTAGTAGAGTAAAAGCAAATTACTTTGAATCTAATCAACATTGCCATTCAGATGATTGTCATCATACATTACAATTAAAATATCTAAAGCAATTATTTGAAGCAAATTAATCAATTATCGATGGTTTATTGTACAAGATGATTGATTATTTAGTGTCTCTATCACTCAAAGCTTTGATTGATAAACAAGTAATGAATGTTGCCGCACAAATGTCAGTAGTATAGAAACATACGCTCCTGTGGTACAGACCGGAAATGGAAACTACTTCCGGTTCATTAACCCCCTGAACACCATCTTTCAACGACTTAATTTGACCTTGAATTCTGTTTCATTAACCCCACTGAACACCATCTTTCAACGGCTGAACATCGGCTGAACAATGACTTATCTTCAATCGGCTTAACATTGAATCAACGCGGTAGCCCGAGCTGAACTTCCGTTTTCACATTATGTCTACAGTAAGGGCTGAGATGATGGGACGCTGAGATAATGAGACTCAATTTATAAACGATCCCTAAAGAGTAACCAATTCCTTTTGTTTACATTTTTTCTTCTTCTTTTTTTTCTTCAGTGATAATGTAAAAATGCCAAGAAGAAATTTATTAAATAGTGAACGATTGAAGTTATTATCAAATATTGAAAATAATGATTATAATAATTTTGATGCTCAACATCAATACTATGTTAGCAAGTCAACTGTTTATCGCTGCTTTTCAGCAAAAGATAACATTATCTGTGCGGTGGAAAATGGAATGGGTAAAAGGGCCATGGAAGACAATAAATTTCGTTCCATCAACTTGCTAGTTTTGTCTAATTTTTTTTCTTTTTTTCTTTATTTACAGGATTGAAAAGGATAAACATACGGCTCATGATGATATATTCAAGAAATTTATTTTAGAATGTCAATTGAAAGTAATAGGATTGAAAGCAAAAATTATTAAGGAATACGCAAGAATAAAGGCAATTGAGATAGTAAGACCAGAATTGAATTGTAGTAAAGGATGGTTTGACTCATTTAGAAAGCCAACAAATTTAAAGTTCGGAAAAATCTCTGGTGAAGCGAAAGGAGCAAATTTGGAAAAGGTTAATAAATGGAAGATGGAAATAATTCCAAGAACAATTCCTAATTATTGACTGACAAAGTGAATTCATCTACAATTGTGATGAGACTGTTTTGTTTTGGACCCAAACACCAGTCAAAACCTATTTTATTAGTAAATTTGACCATTCGGGAGATAAATTATTTAGAGAAAGAATAACAATCTTATTCTGTGTCAATCGAGCTGCTAATAAGGAAAAACCTTTAATAATTGGCACTGCTAAAAAACCTCGTTGTTCTATTGCTGGTTGGCTCGAAAACTTTGATCTCAATTATTGCTCTCAGCCTAATGCTTGGATGGATTTGAAAACATTCGACAATTGGCTTACCAATTGGAACCAAATATTAGAAACATAAAGCAAAAAAATATTACTAATTTTAGATAATTTTTCAGGTCACAAAGTCGATATGACAAAATACAATATGATCTCTTTTCAATTTCTGACAGCTCAAACTATTACTAATACAAGCCACACACAACCATTAGACTCAGGAATAATTCATTCCTTTAAGTCAAAGTATCTGACTCTTTTTGTTAATTATTTAATTTCTAATGTTGAATCTAGTCATTTACATGAAAATGTAAAAAAAGTTAATTTATTTAATGCTGTTGATTGGGTATATTCAGCTTGGAAAGCAGTAACTTGTCAAACAATTTATAATTGTTGGTCACACACTGGCTTTAGTCATTCCCATTATGATGAATTAACCCGAACCATCGATGATCTCTCGAATACCTTAATGAATCTTTCTTCTAATTGTTGTTCAGTTAATGATTTAATGAATCAAGTAACGATAGGAGTTACAAATTATTATGATTTTGATTGAAATAAAATTTGATGTTCCTAATTTTGCTTGTAAAATAAGCTATTTCCACTCTCGCCCTATAAATAAGCTTTTTCAAGGTAGTCCCATTATCTCAGCCCTTACTGTATATCATTGTTCTTCTTCATGATTCTTATTCGAACCTCTGTAAAATTCACAGGCTATGTCCGAATGATTTTTTATGCACAGAGAGCTTAGTAGACATGAATATCTATCAATTGACATATCAGTCATCCCTTTACATTATGTATTCCTCATGCCCGAGCATCTCGAATTTTAATTCCTTCGAATAGACAATTAGCATAAAATAGACATTTGTTGAAAATTGAAATATACAATCTTTGGAGCGCATTAAGACATCCATTGTGATATGAGAATCATCTTCCTAGAGCACATTTTTTCATTAGTTATGAGAGAATAGACATTTACCTTCGAATCTCTGTAAAATTCATAGGCTATGTCCGAATGATTTTTTATGCACAGAGAGCTTAGTAGACATGAATATCTATCAATTGACATATCATTGATCTCTTTTTGTTGCATATTACTCATGCTAAACATTTACATTTCAATGCCTTCGAATTCATGCTGAAACGTTAGAGAATTGACTTGAGAAAACATCTAATATATGGAAGTTTATTTTGCCAAATAAAAAATGTAAAAAACCCATCATAAAGAATACAAAAGATTATTGGTTAGTATAACGAATAAAAGAGATTATTGATAGTATAAGTATAGAGATAAAAGAAACATATTGTAAAAATTCAATTTGTAGTTGTTTCATCTGAATTGACCTCGGTTGTTTCATCTAAAATAACTTCGAAATGTTTGAACCATGCATCTTTAATATCCTGAGCAATTGTAAATGACCCATCCGGATTAGCAGATCGCGCTAGTTGTAAATCAATGTTTGCCCAAATTTTTCTCTTTGGATGCTTATGCTTTTGTGGTATTAAGTCATATTTATATTTGTTTAATCCTTCAACTTCTTTTCTAATCACACAAGGAACTCTCCAATATGTGTTGCGGCCAGATGTCTTCCCTAGTTTACCAACTACATGTTTCTTCAACTCATCCAGTCTTCATATCTTCCTTCACAATAAGCACAAGAAAATACTTGTGGTTTTTTTGCAACTCTATCCTCAGTCTTCTTCATTTCCTCATCATAGTTTTCACGACCTTTACTTATCTAGGCATACTTTTTTCGGGGTAGTGCATCAATATCATGAACATTGAGCATACTGCCCCAATTGTTTGAGTAATACTTAGCAAATTCCAATTCAAAATATCCAGGTTTATCTGCGCAAATAGCCGTAACTGTGACTAACCTATTTCCTTCTGAAGGCATGACCCTACAATAAGTTTTTGCCTGTTTACTTCTTCTTTTTTCCGTTTGTAATGTTGTACCAGTTTGTACACTAACATTTTTATATGCACTATAATACTGATAATACAACTATACTGATAATCTAGTACATATACCGGAAGGAATGGCTTCTATTGAAGTTGAGGGCAAAGCTAAGATAGAGGTTGTTGAGCTTGTAATTGGCGAAGCAACTGCAGAGGATGTGGTTGTGGTGGATGAGGTTGTATTTGGCAAAAAAACTGTGGAGGTTGTAGTTGAGGCAAGGGAGGTTGATATTGTTGTAGCAAATGTAGAGGTGCCTAAAGATACCACTGGCAAAGCAGATATAGAGGTCGTGGTTGCTGAGGCTAGGGTTGTCATTGGCGAAAAAACTGTGGAAGTTGTGTTTGGGGATATCATTGACAAAGCAGATGCAGAGGTTGTGCTTGAGGCAGCTGAGGTTGTTAATGCTGGTATTGAGGTGGCTGTGTTTATCAAAGATTAAAGAATATAAAGAAATTTTGTTAGTTTCGGTGGTTAATAGAAAATGTTAAAATAATTCAACGACAGTTCAGCTCGGGCCCCGCGTTGATTCAATGTTAAGCCGATGGAAGATAAGCCATTGTTCAGCCGATGTTCAGCCGTTGAAAGATGGTGTTAATGAACTAGAATTCAAGGTCAAATTAAGCCGTTGAAAGATTATGTTCAGGGGGGTTAATGAACCGGAAGTAGTTTCCATTTCCGGTCTATACCACAGAAGCGTATGTTTCTATACTACTAATGTCAATCAAGTAAAATTAAATGTTTATTAGGATCAAATCAAAAACATGAAACTCGAGTAAATAAAGGTGCGATTGAATCGCAGGTTTTGCGGTTTCAGAAAATAACATTCAAATCTCAATTAGAGGTCAAATAAAGAATCGACCTTGAATTACCTTGAGTGTTCGAAATGATGGTTGTTCAATCTGCATAAGCGGATGGTTCAAGTCTGAGTTTCCATTACGTCCCTGCAGTACAGACCGAACTCCCACATGTCTTAGAAAAATAAATTTCGCAAAAATAACCCCAACGGGGTTCCTACGGCGAGGTGGAGGTGGGTGATCTTTATGATCGGGTTCAAGTCTGAGGTCTGAAGCACTAACCGTTCGTGCGTTATGCCTTCATGAAGGCTTAAAATGAAAAAAACGCCCGGTACTTTCTCTTTTTGCTATTATTATTTAATATTATATATTATAGCTACTAGATGATAACTAATACAGTAGATATACAGTCAAGAGAAATGAGTTGAGTCTGAAGGTCATTCATTTATTTGACCTCTATTTCGTGTTAAGGTCGCTTTCTGAAAGTAAATTTTCAAAGAGTTGATTGAGCCATGTTGCTTTATTGAAACGTAAGGTTTGCTCGATTATTATTTGTGACAATTGAAATGATTCATATTCAATTACCAACAATGTAAGTATTTGTTAATTCAATTCAATTTTGAAACTTTTACTCCAAGCTTGGAGTGAAAATATTCTTGTCTAAACTGATTGCTACACTTGAATGGACAAGATGCTGACTGCATTAGTGAATGTAGACAGACTCATTTCATGTGGCAATAAACTTTCAATATTGGCCAATCTACTCAAGATTAAAATGAAAAGTTCTATACTGGTACTGAATTTCATTTCGATTTTCGTTTTCTATTTTACCTCAGATGTTCAAAAGAAATGCATTAAAATAATATAAGTTATTCATATAAGTTAACAAGCCCAGTTTTGTTGATTAACGTCATCGAACCTTTTCGTTTCACGTTTCGTTTGCATTTCAGCATCATTACAATTAATAACAACACATTTCCTTTTAAAATCTAGAAATGAATTGAAAACCTTTCATTTGTTTTCCCATTACTTCAGTAAATTGGTTAATTAAAGATCGATCTTATTATGAATGTAACATTGATCATTTCAAATGCTGTTTTTCAAAGTTTCATTACTTACCTTGAGTAAACTAATGATGTGACATTCATAGACAAACAGCTTTAATATCGATTGAAAACATTCATACAAGAACAAGTTGGTTAATTGATTTTCCGACTTGCAATGAACATGTAAATTAAATGAATTCACAACTGAAAGGAGCGACATAAAAGATTGTCAATTTGCCATCACTTTTTTGGTAAACTAAAAGTTGATGTTGAATGGCAACTTCAAGTGATTCAAGTCCCAAACTGGTAACCCAAATATTCAGGCAACTCTACTCCACTCTTCCCAGTGTTTTGGCAACAATTGAATAAAATTTGAAATCGCATCTTGAACCTCCTAATCAAAGGCAAACAATTTTCTGTTATGATTTGTTCAACATTTGGATCCTTTTTTTTGTGCCCATGTTTTCATTTTTATACTTATTAACCTCTTATGGTTTATTACAACAACTGCCCGAAGCAATTTAATAGAGTTTGTCTCATTGAAAGTTCAACTGACCCATTCCATATCATGTTGCTGTTTATCATTCCAATGGAAATCGATTGATTGATCAATGAGAGACAAAAAGATCTAAACATTACAAATAAAAGTTCATCTTTGCTCTTCTCCTGTTGTCATCAAAGATGAAGAATAATATTACAATATTATTATATTACAAAATTGACAGGGAACTTCAAGTTTCCATGGTTGGCATTGTCATGTAAATTAAATATTATCATTGATCAGTCAAAAGTAATTTGATAATTTGAATAATTGAAGGAGAAACGTGATTGAACGCGTCATTTGATTGATTTAAATATGAACACTTCTGAATATTTAAACCAAAGTGTCAAACAATTTTCAACTCTCAGATGATAATTTAATTTAACTAATTTAATTGTTTACAATTTAAGGATATTTATAGGTTGAATAGTAATTGCAGGTTGACACTTTGAATTTGATCAATTGATTTTGTGGTCATCAAATTGATTTCAATTGTTGGTTGGAACAGGTAAAAACTGTACATTCACTGAGGGTTAAATTGATTGTCTTCAAATCAGGTCAACATTGAAATGATTTCCATCAATGTCAAGGTAAACAGTTTCTTCTATAAGCCAGTAAGGGCCAAAATTTGGTCCTTTTTTAAGGTTAACCAGTTATGGTCAAAGCTTATCAATTCAACTTGCAATACTTCAATTACCTCAATTCACGTACAATTTCATCAATATCATCTTGAAACAACAGTAAAAAAGGGAAAAGTTACAATTGAAGCTGCTTTAGATTCAATGGATGAAACAATTTCCGTTTCTTGACTAAATTTTTTCATCCAAAATCTAATCAATTTGAAGTCATCAAAAGCATCTTCAAAATCAAGTTGCCATGAAACGTATCAATCTCTTGTTACAATAATAATGCAAAATGATCCCACAATTTACTTGGATGATTCAGATGAATCTCTGTAACCGCTTCAGTTTCAAAAAAACTGTTCAAGTGATAGTCAGTTGCTTTCGAACCGACCAAGTCAAATAACAGCGTATTTCGAGATTCATATTGGCCGCTAAACAGACTAAAACTTTTTTCGTTCCCTATTAGATGAGTTGAATGAAGTTTGAATGATTGACTAAAAATTATTAATGAAAGTTGACTAATCTATGAATCACATTAGGATGACGATCATTTTGATAGCATTTGAATGTTCTCAACTAATCAGGACACAATTACAAGGGATAAACAAGGAAAGGTTACTTTAGTGCTTCTTAATTGGCCTTTAGTCAATCACTAGAAGAAAATTTCGATTGCTTCAAAGCCACTCAAATACCAACTGGTTTCGGCATCTACAGTAAAATACCAAATACACTCGAGTAGGGTAAAATTATCTGAGAGTTATTGAGGTGTAACATTTGAAAATATTAATTTCCAATCAAATTGTTGATCAAAGGTATCAACATTTCCTACTCAACATTTAGTTCTTAGTTGGATTTAATCAAGCAAATCAAAAATTAACATTTAGATCGATATTATTTTCCAGCAAATTGTATGGTTATTTTTAATTGGAGCGAGATGAGCAGACTATCGATGGACAGTTTAGGTACTTGTCAACGATCTCTAATTAAGGCTGAGTTAGTCAATTTTGAATTGCCTCAAATTTAATTTCCATTTCTTCGATTATCAATCAACTTAATTCAATTTTCTTTCGTTGTATGTCAATAAAAAACTGGTCGAATCAGCTTTAACGAAATATTTAGCTTGATTTAATCTATTAAGAAAGATTGAATCTCATGAAATGTCCGACAAGAAGTGTGAATAAGCAATTTCAATGTATTCTCATTATCTGGTACTTTACTGTAGTTAAGCACAACATTTCAAATCTATAACAGTTAAATGAAATGTTTATTAGAATCAAATCAACTTTATTCATCAAAGTAAATGTTAAAGCGAGTCTGGTCAACAGCAAGTCACTTTATAATACAAATGGCTCAATAACGGTTGGTAAACTTTCACCTTGTTTACCTTTCATTTGAGTTGAATGGTTTATTCAGTCACAAAGTCAACTGTATCTGTTAATGTTGAATCTGTTTCAACTGAATCTACACTCAACACATCGTCTTAACCAAACCTTCAGATAGTCAACACAATCAGAGCAACAATGGAAACATTGAACCTTTGAAAAGACCCAAAAATTTAACCCAAAAATTTCAATCTCACATCGCCACTCTTGCCTTCACTTTGCTGGTAAATTTCAACCTTTTACATGATTAAATCGATTCTCACTTAATTTTGTGTTCAAAGCTTCCTGAAAGATTAAACCTCGATTAGTTTGTTTTAATTTAATTAAAAAATATTGAGCTACTTTAATGGCAATAATGTGTTTCTGTACAAGAAAAGGCTTGAATAAGTGTTTGTTAATGGGCAAGAAACACAAAAGTGTTTGAACCTAATAAAGCGTTAAAATTAGGCTTTCTTGCTGGGAACAGCAAGGAAAAAGGTTAACTTGTGGAAAGCAATTTAAATGGTAAAGTTAATCATTAATTGATTTGGTAATATAAATTAATAATTTGCTTGATAAATGGATGCTTTCAAATTGAGAAGAGAAGCAAAAAGTCACACTTTAATGATGTTATCCTGTTAGTTTGGCTTCAAAATTGAAATGGTTCAATGAAGGTAAAAATATGGTAAAGAAAAAAAGATTTTTTTGAAACGTCTTTTGATACTTAACTTTATCCTGATCATTTTCATCTTTTTCATCCTTTTTTGTTCAACTTTCATCTTGAACAGTCTTAAATCTTTCATCTTCAATCATATTATTCATATTTGAAAGAGGTGAAGGGAACGCAAAATTATGCAAATCAAGGTATTCATTTTAAAACATTATCATTGCCATTTGGATTAATGTCTTTTTATATGTACATTTATGTCAACTGATCAGTCTTATTCACTCACTTTTCTTGATACCTTTACCCCTTTCTTTTCACCTGGATTTAAAGCATTTGCAATTTTGAATTAAAAATTCATCTTTTAAATCATTCATGGCATCATAAAGTTGATTCACTTGACGATGAATACGGATTTATATCAATGAGGATTGGTAATAATGAAAAATGTAAATGATATTCAGTTCTTGATATTTACATTTTTGTGTGTGCGTTGAAACAAGATGACATTTAAACGGTTAAAACTAGTTTGATTAATGATTAAAGTTGATAATTGTTGATTGTAAAGAGTCGCTAGAATCACTTTTAATTGAAGGTAAAAAAATAAGTCAACTTTTCTCAGCTGATTAATGGTCTTACCTTGGATAAGGGATGAAATGATTGTTAATAAATAGATGATCATCTTGTGAGTGTGTTTACACTTAATGATTGAATCCAATTTTAAGGTTCTATGTTTGATTGATGACCAAAAAGATTAATAAATTTTATGTGAGGGTGATGGTGGTTCTGGTGGCGGTTTGGATGGTGAATCGGGATGATGATGGCAAGGTGGATGATGATGGTGATGATGGTTATCCTTTGAATTTTTCATTCAACTTTCATACTTTTGTATCCTAAGACAGTTGATTAACTTGTTTCAATCAGTGAAATTGGTTCCCGAGTGAAATCACTTTCCTCCGTAAACATTACCAATGTTAACTTTTAGATGATTTATTTTGCACTCCTTTGTGTTGTAACTTGTCAATCAATATCACTTGTAAATCCTTGAGATTAAGTTGATTAGTGATTTACAAATTATTAGAAAGATTTACATGGGAAAAATGGATGAAAAGCTAAAGGTAAATTGGGTGAAATATTGTGCTAAATGAGGTGACATTTGTAGGTGTAAATGAGCAAGTTGAAGCAAATTGATTAGTTGTGCTTTTGGTTGGACAAAATTTGGATTTTGATTTATTCTGTTTTTTTGTGTGTTTGTTATGGAGCACAATTAAAAGCACATTTAACTGACCATATGGTTAACAATGGGAAAAGGGTTGATATCAGCATTAACATGAGTTGACCATTTTAAGACAAAAAAGGGAAAAGTTTGAAATGAGTTTCAATTGAGCCAGAATCAAGTTGTAAACTAAACTTTTTTGTTTCCTCTCAGCTTCTTGTTTCTCATTTTTCCTCCCTTTGCTTAAGACTCAGCCTCACTCTTTGATAATTTTTGTATTGATCCATCATCATCATCCTGTGTAGGTAAAGATGCGCAAGAATTGAGAATCCAAGATAAAAGTTTAACAATCTCATTTCTTTATAATATAACCAATATCAACTGATTGAACAATCGTGCTTCCCATTGAAATTGACTCAATTTAAATTTAAAAACGAGTCTTGTCTCTTTTGCCTGTTTAAATCTTGTAAATGATAGGGTAACATCAACATTTTCAGATTTTCAACTGTAAATAGCGAGAAATCTGGTAAACCAGGGTTGATGGTTCGCCAAATGATATGTCTTATCCCTGAAAGAATAAGATTAATTTTTACAGACAATCATCTGGAAATGTTGAAATTGGTGAAGAAATAGGTTTCAAGTTGTTGAATATTTCCTTGAAAGAAGAAAAAATTTGCCCAACATTAGTTTGAAATATTTGCTTAAACACATTTTAAATTTTATAATGCGACTTTCACAAGGATAAACAGATGCTGATATCGATGATTAAACGGAATTGATAGGTAAGTGTTAAGATACGAAATAAGTACGAGCTGAAAAAGTAACATTTGAAATTCGAAAACTTAGATAATAATCCAAAATCAAGTTCAACAGCGTTGCACAGTGTTCTTCAATTGTTGTATTTTAAACATTTAAGCACATGGCTTATTGAAAAAAGTTAATTGCGACTGAATTAATGTATTGGAAGATTTATGTTATGGCAAACACGTCAGATCATGATGAAACTTTTTCAATAGAATTCTCGAGAGCTGAATGTGTCGGAAAAAATTTTAGTTTCGGCAAATACAGTTAAAATTTTTGCCTATAAATGGCTCGAAATACGCTAATATTCAAAGAGTATAACAAGAGAGAACACTTAATGTTAATTTTTATGCGTCTCAATATGCAAACATATTTAGAAATGATTAAGAGATTGAATCTTATCTCGGTTTTATGTATTTTACTGTTCATTCAAAATAAGAAGAGTACATTTTTTGATAAGTTAAAGGTTTAAGGGGTAAAATTGATAGATGGAATAACAAAAAGGTACTTTCATTGCTTAAATTGTGCTTTTTCAAAATAAATTAAATAAAATAAATAATATTTAATTTTCGCTCACATTTTTCCCATTTTCCCATTGGTTTTCCTTATCTTATCAGATTTTTTTCTTATAAAAAAGTACTCTTCTTATTTTGAATGCACAGTTTATTGCTTTAATCTTGACAGTAAAGTTTTCAAAGCTTAGTGGTATCAAATGAACTGCTTACTAAAAAAATTGAATATAAAAACATATTAAGAAATTATTAGGAAATTGAGTCTTTTCTTGCGTAAATAAATAGACTTTATACACAAAAATTAATTGCAACAAATACAAAAAATAATAGTGAATTTGAATACATAGAAACAAAATAAAAATATACAAAAATCAGAGTGGCTCACATTTATTTAAATCTTGACAGTGAAGCTTCCAAGTTTTCAAATGATAGTGATATCAAATCCATTGCTTGCTAAATTAATAGAATATGAAAATTTATTAAGAAATCATTAGGAAATTGAATCTATTCTTTTATTTTATGTATTTTATATTATTTCTTTCTTGACAGTGAAGCTTTCAAACCTTTTTATGCATCTCAATATACAAAAATATTTAGAAATCATAAGGAGATTGAATCTTATCTCGGTTTTTTGTATTTTATATTATTTTAATCTTGACAGTGAAGCTATGAAACCTTTTTATGCGTCTCAATATGCAAACATATTTAGAAATCATTAGGAAATTGAGTCTTTTCTGCAGTTTTATTGTATTTTATATTATTGAAATCTTGACAGTGAGTTTTCAAACCTTAGTTGTATCGGATGATTTGCTTAATGAATAAATAGAATATGAAAAAATATTAAGAAATCATTAGCAAATTGAGTCTTTTCTCCGGTTTTATTGTATTTTATATTATTTTTATCTTGACAGTGAAGCTTTCAAACCTTAGTTGTATCGGATTAAATGCTTAATTAATAAATAGAATGAATATGAAAACATATTAAGAAATCATTAGGAAATTGAATCTTATCTTTGGTTTTTTGTATTTTGAATTATTTTAATCTTGACAGTGAAGCTTTCAAAACTTTAATGCATCTCAATATGAAAACATATTTAGAAATCATTAGGAAATTGAGTCTTTTCTGCAGTTTTATTGTATTTTATATTATTGAAATCTTGACAGTGAAGTTTTCAAACTACGTGGTTACAAATGCATTGCTTGCTAAATAAATAGAGTATGAAAACATATTTAGAAATCATTAGGAAATTGAGTCTTTTCTGCAGTTTTATTGTATTTTATATTATTGAAATCTTGACAGTGAAGTTTTCAAACCTACGTGGTATCAAATGCATTGCTTGCTAAATAAATGGAATATGAAAAAAAATTAAGAAATCATTAGGAAATGGAGTCTTTTCTTGCGTAAATAAATAGACTACATATTATATTTACAAAAATCAATTGCAAAAAAATACAAAAAAGTAAAAAGTGAATTTTAATACATGAAAACAAAATAAAAATATTCAATAATCAAAATGGTGTACATTTATTTAAATCTTGACAGTGAAGCTTAACACCTTTTTATGCATCTCAATATGCAAAAATATTTAGAAATCATTAGGAAAGTGAATCTTTTCTTCTTTTTTGCTGTATTTTATATTATTTAAATCTTGACAGTGAAGCTTTTAAACCTTAGTGGTATCGGATGATTTGCTTAATAAATAAATGAAATATGAAAAAATATTAAGAAATCATTAGGAAATTGAGTCTTTTCTGCAGTTTTATTGTATTTTATATTATTGAAATCTTGACAGTGAAGCTTTTGAACCTTTTTATGCATCTCAATATGAAAATATATTGAGAAATCATTAGGGAATTGAGTCTTTTCTGCAGTTTTATTGTATTTTATATTATTGAAATCTTGACAGTGAAGCTTTTGAACCTTTTTATGCATCTCAATATGAAAATATATTGAGAAATCATCAGGAAATTGAATCTTATCTCGGTTTGATGTATATTACATTGTTTTAATCTTGACAGTGAAGTTTTCAAACCTAATTTATATTGGGTACTCTACCCTTGATCTTACTTTAGGTAAACGTTATAGATATACAAATAAAAAAGATTGTAAGAATTTATGAGTGTATTGAGTCTTTTTAGTTCGAACCAAACTAATATTTTAGTTGAAGTGATACAGTTTATCAATGCAAAAATACATGGAACTCTATTACAGCTTTAGAATCCGAAACCGGTAGAGTCGACTGTAATACAGTAAACTATTTGTATTTTATTTTGATTCACTGAATTTACTAGTGGCGCCATCGCGCCCTGCTGCTTTTCCCTATTTATCTATCTTATCGATGGCAACAGAGTGTAAAAAATGTTTTGGTAAGAACGGGACGCAAAAGTTGCGTCTGAAAGAGCGTTTTTTCAAAGAATAGTGTTTTGACTCAAATACAGGGTATAACTTAAGTTCGTGTAGGAGGCAAAAAAAGCATCATAGAAACTAATTTCAATTTGCTTTGATTGCTGGTTTGAGAAACTTATTTCCTTAAGCCCTCCTACTACACGAACTTTAGTTACACCCCGTAGACAAATCAAAAAGGGTCTCTGGAAGTGGGCTAAGCTTACTTGCCAAAAATTTCTTTACACCCTGTACATTGCCGTGATTTCTCTTGTTGTGTTCTTTTGTTTTTTGGAGTGCTGACATCTATGTGAACTACGGGGGGAAATAATTAAAATCTACGATTTAAACAATAAAATCCCTCTCCAATGACTCTTCCTAAAGGGAAAAAGGGGCTGAAGGGGAATCACTAGACTTTACTAATTGTTTAAACTGTAAAATTCAATTATTTCCCCCTGTAGTTCACATAGATGTCAGCACTCCAAAAAAACAAAAAACTCGGGGAAATAGTAAAAGGAAAGAGTAAAGGAAGGATCGTATAGCTTATCCAATTATAGTTGCAAGAACCACAAGAAATGCTATCGACATCGAAATCAATTAAAAATCATCAAGAGAAAAATCTTAAAAATAATTTGACTAAAGATAAAGTCAGGAAGTTAATTACTTGTGTTAAAATTTTTAATCACTTCACCCAAACACTTAATTGAAACTACACCTCAAAAAACGCGCTTCAGTTGCTAAGGAACATGCAAGCCATGTTATTTTAAATGAATATTTACACATTTTCTTCTGACTTCAAGATTGACTCAACCTTTGTAAGTGTATTTTAGATAAATCTTGTTTATATTGTTTAAAATATGTATTTAATGTACTATTTGGATAGTAATGGAAAAAGAGTCTATACTCTTGGAAAATTCGCCCCTGATGGCAAAATGACTCAATCTGCACATCCAGGTAAGTTCATTTCAAGCCACCGTCATTCACTTTGAAATTGATTGATTTTGTTTTCTCTTTTTAGCACGTTTCTCTCCTGAAGATAGATATTCACGAGAAAGAATCACAACAAAGAGGCGATTTGGACTTTTGGTTTTAAAGGAACCTGTAGCTATGAGTGTAGCCCAGCTTGGTTAAATTACTGCGTATTTTCATCGTGTTTAGTTTTTTTGGTCATCAAAGTTTAGTGTACCATCATTCAATCTCATGACGTTCAACTAATAAATTTCTCATATTTATACGACCCATGAAAATTGGACTTGATTTATTACAAATTACATTTTATTTATCTTTTTTAGTTTCATCTTCTTCATTATCGGACGAAGAGTATGGGTATAACATTGGTTTATATTTTGACAGCATTTGATTGATTCGATTAAAACTGCTGGTTTAACTAGGAAAGAAGCAAAAAATTGTTCACAAGTATTACATGCTAAGGTTCCATATTTCGGCATTATACGCTATCATCGGTAGATGTTGCATAATTCACATGTAAAACTTCCAGGAGAATTAATTAATGGTAACATTTGTATTTCGAGAATCTGATGAATCAATTGAGGTGCTTGGTTTTCTTGGTTAAACTTGGATACATTTTTATGAATCTAAATTGGGCTCTGGCCATTGGTTGGGATTCGATTTCAAATTGGACATTCTCGTGGTCGATTATTCATTAGATTATCTGTTTCTGTTCCAGTCACTAGTTCTTATTTCTATCGAATCCGCTTCTCTTTTCTGGTTAAAATAAAGATTCAAGTTCCCGTTTAGAAATTGTTGAAACCGGTGAATGTTGATTTTGTATTGGAACTGGTTGAAGACAGTAGTGATATTGAAGTTGATACAGATGATTCTGAAGATAGTGTTGATGATGATGAGTGCGAAGAATCTTGAATATTTGGCGAGAAATAAATTAGCTTGATTAATCAAAATAGAACGTAAAAAATTAAATATTGAATTTAACATTTTGAAATACGCGCGGAAAATTTGCTATGGTAACTGAGAATCTGTTGTTGTCAAAAGGCGCGATTGAGGAGAGAAAACATTTCTAATCTTGTTCACTTCATTCTGTTTTATTGTAATTCGTTAATCATTTTAGTTTATTCCCATTCTTAATTATAGTTAATTTCTATCTGTTTACATCATGGGTATTACAGGTTTAAGCAAGCTTATCGCTGACATATGTCCACAAGCTATAAAAGAAAGTGAAATGAAATCATATTTTGGTCGTACTGTTGCCATCGATGCCAGTATGTCAATCTACCAATTTATGATTGCTATCAGAAATCGTGACCAAATGATGAGCAATGATGAAGGTAACACAACTTCACATCTTGTTGGATTATTTTATAGGTAAGAAAAAACTCAAACCTTATTCAATGAATGCAGCTGACTGTATGTCTTTCTTTAATTTCAGAACAATAAAGCTTATGGCGGACGGTATTAAGCCAGTGTATGTCTTCGATGGTAAAGCTCCAGTTATGAAATCTGGTGAACTCGCTAAGAGAAGTGAAAAACGGGCTGAAGCTGAAGCTAAACTTAAAGAAGCAAAAGAGGCTGAAAATGTTGAGGAGATTGGTAAATTCAGTAAAAGACTCGTGCGAGTAACTCGCCAGCACAACGAAGAGTGTAAAAAACTTTTACAACTTCTTGGTATCCCAATAATTTGCGCTCCAAGTGAAGCAGAAGCGCAGTGTGCCCAGTTAGCTAAAGAAGGACTTGTTTATGGTGTTGCCACTGAAGACATGGATGGACTAACATTTGGATCCCCTAGACTTATTCGTCATCTTAGCTCAGGAAACACAGATAAATGTAAAGAATTCATTTTGGAACGAGTTTTGGAAGGTTTAAACATAACATATGACCAATTCGTTGATTTATGTATTCTCATGGGTTGTGATTACTGTGATAGTATTAAAGGTAAGTTCAATTTATACAAAAACATATCCACTACATCTACATCCTATTATCTTTTTCTCTTTAACTTTTAGGTATTGGAGGTAAAAAAGGCCTCGATCTCATCAAAGAACATGGTTCGATCGAAGGAATTTTAAAAAATAGATTCAAGATTACCGAGTTTATCGACCCAGAAATCGAATATAAAGAAAAGTTGCGCGATTTAGAAGCAAAAAAAGAGGAAAATAGCGAAAATGACGGAGAAAATGCAAATTCCAATGAAAAGGTAAAAGAAGAAAAGGACGAAGAAGATATTAAAAAAGAAATAAAAAGTGAAGAAGGTGAAAACGACGGAGAAAATGGTGAAAATGGTAAAAATGAAGAAAATGGAGAGAAAAAGCAAGATGAACTTGAAGTTGAAGTCAAGCAAGAAGAAGCTGACAGCTTTGTTGGCGATGAAGATGTTTCAGATGAAGAAAAAGAAAAAGAATTAAATGGAAGCGGCGATGAAAGCAAATCTAACACAAAGGTTTCAAAACCAAAAAAGAATAAAGAAAAGGGAAGTCGTGAGTCAGTACCTGAAGATTGGCTATTCAAAGGAGCTAGAAAACTATTTTTGCAACCAAATGTTTTAGCGAATCAATTTACGGAAAAAGACCTCAAATTCAAAGAAATCGATGAGGAAGGTTTGATAGAGTTTCTCTGTCGAGAGAATGGCTTCAGTGAAGAGAGAGTCAAATCTGGAATCAGGAGAGTTAAAGAATCCAAAGGAAAAAGCTCTCAGACCAGAATCGACTCTTTCTTCAAAGTACTTCCTGGAAAATCTCCTGTTAAAAAAGAGGACCCAGGGAAGAACTCAGGAAAAAGATCGGCACCTGCTGGTAAAAATACTTCCAACAAACGTGGTCGAAAACCTAAATAATTGTTTAATATTCAACATGTCCCTTTGATCTTTCATAGTTGAAGTTATTGAAACTTTTTCAATCAATCATTAATCTTTATTTTGTTTGGAAAAAGTTAACTCTTTAAAAAATAATTTGATATTTGATTATTCCAATCAGAATTACCTTTTCATTATAACATTTTTTGATTTTTCATTGTGTAAATAAACACCTTAACGATAAATCTTTTAAATCTAAAGATATTTTATGAAATAAATAAGTTCATTCTTTGGAAGTAAAATTCTTGGCGACTTGTATCTTTGAACTGTTAAGTTTAAAGTATTAATTATGGTTAGTCAGGGTCAGCTTAGCTAGCTTTGATCATTAGGCTTTCTTAGTCAATGGCTAGCTATCTGATGCCAGAGATAAAATGGAATATAAAAACTAAATCAAATCAACAATTTACATTAGTTACTTGTCTGTATATTTACTCTGCTTAACAAATATCCTGTATTTTCAATCGTTAACTTCAGTGTTCGTTTTCAGATTGTTGATAAAGTTAATTTGATTTAAGTAGAGTTAACCGAAGAGTGAGTTTTATTTATAGTCAATGCTTTTATGTTACTTTCCCCTAAAAAATGTTGCCGATGTCTTGTCTCTAGTGCTCGATTAACTTACCGCGTCAAATACGATAAATCTACTTTTAAATCCAAAAGTTTTTAATGAAGTAAGCAAAAATTTCATTCTTTGGAAGTAAAAAATTTGCCAACTTGTGTCATTTAACTACAATTTGCAAGATTTTCATTGTGTAAGCAACGCGAGTGTAGTCGCAATCAAGCGTCATAACCTGACATTGGGTCACCAGTGGATCTTAACCTGGAATGATATTTCTAACTAATCTGATTACGCCAAACATTATCCTTTGAAAGCTTTCAAAGCATGAATTAATCAGAGAAGCTACACATTTCTGTTTACCACCAAATCGAGATACACGTTAACACCACCAAGACATTAGATGTATCATACTTCACGTGTAGAACGTCCAGGGGAATCAATGATGATATTTGTATTTCAAGGATCCAATGAATCAATTGTAAAAAGTCAGGTGTTGGTAAATAAGGTGCGAGTGTGAATAAATTTGGTCTTCAGCTTCCAGAATTCCATCAATGACTAGCTGTATAATCATATAAATAAAGGTACAGTCAAATCTTCTGTCTTTAGATATTTAATTAAATAAGTTAAAAGTTCAGCCTCTAAATGCTGAATTTTGGCAAATCGAATCATTGAACCACCAATTGACAAGATTTTCATTTTGTCCTCGACAAGATTTCTCGAAATTTTTGCCTTTAATTTCCGAGCAAATATCACACATAACATCTTTGTAGAGATTTGGAATCCTCAAGACTGCAGAATAATTAGCTTTCCATGCGAAATACGAATTGTATCTCTCTTCATCCTTAGCCAGCGAACGTAAAAACATGGCTAAATATCGAACTGAACCAAAGTTGCGAACATTTATAACTGAATTATTGGGCAACAATCTATCATAATCGGCTCCACCCAATACCAATGGAATGACATATTCATCAAGTGGTTTTATCACCTTCTCTGTAAAATAATCATCACAAATGGAGTTTTCAAAAGCGAGATAAAATTTATAATCAGAGGCAATCATCTTCCAACAATCTTGATTATTGTAAGCACTATATTCCGAACATCGAAGCTTCCCACATTGGCCATAAATATCAATGGGAATATACTCGGATAATTGTCGAGCAAACTCATCTCGACCACTTGCAGCCCCACAATGCGAAACCATCCAAGCGATGTACTTTTTTTTACTTGAAACGTTTACTTTCTGCACTTTTTTAGGCTTGGTCAATCTTTCAAACCGTCCATAATCTAATACAAAATCAGAGTCTTGCCGATAGGTTGCCCAACAATCAATATGCTCCTGGAACTGTTCCAGCAGTTGGCGTCTTTTAGTGTATGTTGGAGATTCAAGATGATACCATATCCATATTTGACCAGCATATTTGGTTGGAAGATCATTTGCATCGAAATTTCTCCAGTGGAATATTACAATTTTTGCCTGTGGTAATAGAGCTGGATCACGAGTAATTAAACATCCACATGGTAAAACTGTTTCCGCAAGGCCAAGCCAACTTGGATCTTCATAATAATCATTCCAGAGCAATATCACTGGTAAACCATCAACAGTAGAAACAGACTTATTGGTATAAAAAACGGGGTGTGATAATTTAGTTTGATATAATCTTAAATCAGCTTTAAGGTAAAACAAAAAAACTAAGCAAAGAAAAGTGATTAAAATTAAGAACCTTCGCATCAAATTAGGCAATTTTAAAGAAAAGGCTTTGACGTGCATCACAGTTTAAGAGATAAATTATCTTGAGTAAAAAAGATGATTTGAATTTTACATATGAGTGAGAACCTTTCGTCATTTCTTATCTTTGATATCCTAAGCAATTATCAGAGTTGGCTTTGGACAGGGTAATCTTTCTTATCTTGTTACAACAAATTGTCAATTATCATAAATAAAAGAGTTTATTCAGTTATCGTTCGACAAGTATCGTTTTTATCTGTTCAAATTAACCCAAAAACACGAAGTGTCTAATAATTGTCTTATTGCCATAAACCAATTCTACTTAATTCTTTGGTAAAGAACAAACTTTGGTCACTAGAATCTAGTGACTAGATTGTGGTGCGAAGTCTAAATACTTTATTGCGGCAAACAAAAGAGAGCGCGTCTTTCGAATTAAGTTCAATGTATAATTTGATAATGTTTCTGAAATATGTAAATATTTAACATTCAAGCACATGGCTAATTGTTAACAATTAATTGTGATTGAATTCAATGAATAAAAACCTTTTCTCATTTTCCATAAAGCGATAATTTCACATTAGGAAGGATCAAAGAGTGAATAAAACCTTGTATAGCTTGTTCAATTAAAGTAACAAGAACCACAAGAAATGCTATCGATATCGAAATCAATTAAAATATTATCAAGAGAAAGATCATTAAAATAATTTGACTCATAAAGATAAAGTCAGGAAGTTAATTATGTTAAAATTCCTAATTACTTCACCCAAACACTTAACTACACCTTCAAAAGACGCGGTTTAGTTGCTAAGAAACATGAAAGCCATGTTATTTTTAAAAGAATATTTACACATTTTCTTGTGACTTCAAGATTGACTCAACTTTTGTAAGTGTATTTTAGATAAATCTTGTTTATATTGTTTAAAATATGTATTTAATGTACTATTTGGATAGTAATGGAAAAAGAGTCTATACTCTTTCAAAATTTGCTCCTGATGGCAAAATGACTCAATCTGCACATCCAGGTAAGTTCATTTCAAGCCACCGTCATTCACTTTGAAATTGATTGATTTTGTTTTCTCTTTTTAGCACGTTTCTCTCCTGAAGATAGATATTCACGAGAAAGAATCACAACAAAGAGACGATTTGGTCTTTTGGTTTTAAAGGAACCTGTAGCTATGAGTGTAGCCCAGCTTGGTTAAATTGCTGCGTATCTTCATCGTGTTTAGTTTTTTGGTCATCAAAGTTTATGTATCATCATTCAATCTCATGACGTTCAACTAATAAATTTCTCATATTTATACGACTCGTGAAAATTGGACTTGATTCATTACAAATTACATTTTATTTATCTTTTTTAGTTTCATCTTCTTCATTATCGGACGAAGAGTATGGGTATAACATTGGTTTATATTTTGACAGCATTTGATTGATTTCATCTGGAATCGTTATTGAATTGAGCCACCTTTTAATTTTACATGCTTTACATATATTAACTACCGGAACAATTGAATGGAAAGGTGTTTTTGGCAGGCAGGAAAAGTTATTTTGACAATAGACAACTTTAGGAGTTCTTATAAACCTCTTAATTGAAGCTTCACATTTTGAACAAAGACTTGTCCCATAAATAGTTTTACAACGAACTCCGGTCGCGATTTGGCAGCAAATTTTACAAACATCATTATCAAAATCCACCTCATTTTTAGAAGTTTTAGTTTTCACATAACTCAAGCTAGCAACTGTTGTATAAACACGGATGTAGTCGTAATCGTATCCTGGCATGTGTTCACCAGTAGATCTTAATCTGGGATAAAATTTCTTACGAATCTGATTACGCCAAACATCAATCTTTTGAAACCTTTCAAAGCATAACTTAATCCAACAAGCTTTACATTTCTGTTTACCACCAAATTGAGATACTTGGTCCTTTGGTACATCATTCCCGTCCAGACACTCACCTTTTGATTCACAAAAGTAAACTGCTGGTTTAGTTAGGAAAGAAGCAAAAAATTGTTCGCAAGGGGCACATGCTAAGGCTCCATATTTCGGCATTATACGCTTTCGCCATCGACGGACGTTGCATACTTCACATGTAAAATGTCCAGAGGTATTAATAATAATATTTGTATTTCGAGAGTCTATTTGCTCAGCTGAGGCTAAAGCAAAGTTTTTTGGTGCCATCAAACTAGGATGAATGAATCTGAAATGGGCTCTGGCTGCTGCTCTGGATTTAAATACTCGATGGCAAACTGGACATACTCGAGGTCGATTATTAATTTGATTATCTCCTTCTGTTTCAGTTTCAGTCTTATTCTTATCGGATGCGCTTCTTCTTCTTGGTGAAAGTAAAGAGTCAAGTTCCCGTCTAGAAATTGTTGGAATCGGTGAATGTGGATTCGGACTGGCATTTGAACTGCTGCTTGAACTTGTACTCGTACTTGTACTGGAACTCGTACTGGAACTTGTACTTGAACTTGTACCCGAACTTGTAGTTGAACTGGTCGAAGACTGGAGGGATGATGTTGAAACTGATGATGAAGTTGAATCTGAAGATAATGATGTAGATGATGGTGAGGATGAGGGTGAGGGTGCGGGTGAGGGAATCTTTGGAGGGGTTGTTGGCGTTTCATTGGAAGCTTCGGTGATAATTTGTGGTGGTTGGTTTTCAGGAATAACATAGTGTCGACGAGCTACTAATTCAGCTTGTACTCGAGATGTTGTTACAGATAAATGCCTTCCCTTTGCTGTTAGATGAGATTGTTGGTTATTAATTAGCTCGGATGAATCTGAATCTGAATCTTGATAATTCAGTTGTATCAACTGACAATCAGAGTTCGATGTTTCCTCATTCAATTCTGTTCTTCTTTCACTTACCGAAGCTCTTCTTTCCCTCAGTGTTAAACGCCTCTTTGTTAGTTTTCGTGATGAACGCATACGCTCGCCAGATCCAGGAATCCAGGATTCATCCTTTTCAACATCATCCGTATCACCGTCAGAAGAAGAAGCAGTTGAACAAACATCAACATATTCATCTGATTTAACTTTCTTTGACTTTTCTCTCTTCTGGGTAGAGTTGGTGTTCATCTTGGGCAAAGAGTCTAATCGGATAATTCTTGGTATTTTATAGTTTTTCATGGCACAAAAATGACTTTTCAAGGCCCATTCATTTTCAAATGAGCGTCCACAATCAGCATGTTGACATTTAAATCGTTTAAAACTAATCTGTAATTTTATTGGTGATAATTCTGGTTGTTCTGGTTGCTGGTGTACAAAGTTGCCTGATGATTGTGATGTGGATGGTAGTGAAGATACAGTTGATTGTGGAGAGTCAGATGGTGGTGGTTGATAAGGAGCGAGTTTCAGTATATTTTCGTCTTCAGCTTCCAGAATGCCATCAATAACAAGCTGTAGGTCACCCTCATGGTCCACTGTACTTTCCTCTTCTGTTATTGTAGACTCAGCTAGTTCTAGGCTTTCATGTTTGGCAAAGCAATTGTCCTTCTCTGATTTGCTGAAATAGGCAACGGAACACTTTTCACATTCAGTTAATCCATGAGTTACAGTTTGGTGAACAATGAGTTGAGTGAATTGGGTAGAGATGTATTTACAATCAAAATAACGACACTGAAACGTCATTCTACCAGCAATCGAGATCTTATCATAGGTTGGTGTAGATGATACCAATCTCGTTCCAGAAGTAGATTTTCTTGCAGATCGATGAGAACGGTATGGTTTGGCTCCATGACCACTTTTTTTATTTGGCACAATTGAATCCATTTTGGATTTAACTTCCTTGAAACTGGAAAACTTAGACAAATGCGGAGATGTCGTCTTTTCTGGCAAATCTTTTGTTATTTTCCTTATCATTTTAGTTTTAAGTGGTGGTGATTGGGACGAGGAGGAGGATGATGAAGAGGCAGTTGAACTTAAAGAGACGACCGACGAAGATGAACATGATGAATGGGAGATAGAGAGTAAATCCGATGATAATAACTCTGCTAAACTGGATGAAGATGGGTCAATAATGTTTGGTGAAAAACTATGAACTCGAGGCATGATTTAAATAAAAGAAACACTCGATTATGCAAAAAGTAAAATTAATAAACTAAACAAATTGGTCCATTATCTGCACAAAATAATGAAGTCAACAACAAAACTGAAATAAGAAAGTGTAAACAACTTATATCTTTATCTTTAAATATTGTCTGATTGATGATCATATGAGTGACCTTTGGCTGAGTCAATCTAAAATCACTAAGGTACTGACGCATCGAATGGCCATTTGACTTGTTATATGTTCACATGAAACTCTAGGGTCATCCCTTTAAACCCAACATTTACTGTCATTTTGTCTTCTCCAGTTTAATTAAAATATGACAATTTAAAAAGTAAACCATAAAATCTTTGATAGAATCTTCAGATTAACCTTAAAGTCGGCCAGCGATTAACCCACTACAATTGTATAGTAAATGTCGAGTCAATATTAAATGTAAACAATGTTATTGATAGGAAATCATTTACAAGCATAACAGCATTTCATTAGAGCTGATTAATGTTTGTAACTGTTTAGATACAAAACTAGATTAACAATTATCACATTTACTCATGTATTTCTTGAAATGATAAACATACAGATTTAAATGTCTCGGGAAGAGTCAAATAATAAGTTACAAATTAGATTTAACAAAAATGCAAAAATTGACTGTTTAGTTTTGCTGAGTCAATTTGCCCCAAAAATCATCAAGATTTTTACTTTCAGTTAACCCGCGAACAAATAATCCCCAAGAAGCAAGCTTTTCCATTGCCATTTCAAGATTATCATTTGGACCATCCATCGATGATTTGAACATTTCCATTTCACTTTTAAATTTATCCATAAATTCAATTGTCGTTCGCGACTGTTCAACATTATCCACTTTATCGGTTCTCTCGTCCCTTTCAACTGACTTGACAGACCAATCAACATCTATTGGTCTAGAGGAAGGAATCATTGGTATCAAGTCGTTTTCATTATTTGTCTTTGGTATATTGAAAGGATGTGTTGTTTTGGTTGGAAATAAATTGCGAGGATTCAATGGCTCTCTGTCAGGCCTTTTGGAACCCTCTTTCGGCATCAACATCGACCACCAGTTTTTAGGATCATCTTCCGTCATATTAGTTGAATCATCATCACTATCAGTGTTTATCATTGATCCGTTCATGAATTTACCAATAGCTCCAAAAAATTTGGATCGAGCATTATCCATGGCTCCTTTCATCCGATCAAAGATATTGGGTTTACGGTCATCGGTTTCATCTGGTCTTGCAATTAACGACTCTAACTGTTTACTTTTACCTTTGCCGCTCCGTTTTCTTAACCATTCATCCATTGTAATCAATCTTGCTAAAACAGCACTTTTGCTTTCTGAATCTAAATCTTGTGACTGTCCAATGTTATCATCAGCATTGTTGACTGATCGTATGACTCGTTTATTATCAGATTGTAAATTCATGTTGGCTTTTGCTTCATCATCAATTAGATGGTAATCCTCACTTGGGGCAACAGGACTCAACCTGGTCATTTTAGAACTGGTTGCGTTTTGATATTTTTTCACCAAATTGTTCCAAGCGTCTTTAATTCGCTCCTTGGTTTGATCCATTTGATTTTTTAAACGAGTTGCCAATGTTGAACTATTTACAGAAGCACTAATGTCCTCCTCTACTGTAGATGATGATTCGGTTAACTTGTCTTTTGTTGATTTGTCACGCATTCGCCTCATTTGACCCATCATATCCATAGCTATATTGGTTAACCTAGAGAACATTCCATGAATCATTGACATAAAACCACCATTTTGTTCAACTTCAACCTCATCATTGCTCACAGAGCCATACATCCATCCACTAAGGCGAGCTCGAATTACATCGATCATTGAATTCAACATTGCCATCATAGAGCCCTCGTCCATTTCTGGTACGGATGCCCATTGAATATCTGGGCTATCAGCTGATTCTGGTACATCTCCATCAACTGGCTTGGCTTCAGTACCTATTGATAGAGAAAGAAATCGGAAAATTAACAAATCAGATTAACAAGCCAAAGTCATGTCAAAACGCTTCGTAAATAGCTTTTAACTTACCAAAGTTGAAGGAAAAAAGTAATATGAAAATTAACGAAGAATATCTGACCAGCTTTAACATATTCACTGAATTATTTTATTGAAGATGAGCACAGACAAAGTACCTAAGCGAAAGATGAATAAGATGTGAATTTAAAATTAATAGAATGTTGACTGAAAGAGTTTTTACCATTGTTGATTTATTTCAGTGGCTTTCTTCACATGATTGGCTATTGCTGTTAATAATGCACGCAACTTACAGGCAATAACAGGTTTGAGCTCGAAATATTAAAATCCCATGTTCATTAACTAGAATTGAAAGAGTTAATGAAATGTGAAAAGACAATTTGACAATGGAATAATTAGCAAGCCTTTTCGCAATTCTTTTCCTTATTTTGATCATTGGATGTACGCTGACTAATTAAGCTTTTCTCCGAATCATAGATCCATTGTAGATTTTACAGAATCACTGATTGAATTTATTCTTGGAAGAAGAGTTCGCAAGGAGGAAACGCTGAATAAGGTAAATGGAAATAACAAGGTAAATAAAATTGGAAGATAAATGCTTTTTCTATAACCAGTCTTTTAATAACAATTGAAGCAACTTGTTAATTATATCATTTTGCCATAAAACATGAAGTGTACTTATATACAATTCATTTTTACACATCACCCAATTGAAAGTAAACATTTCTCTGAAAGATAGACCTTAAGAGTTAAATAATTTACATTGTACTACATTGGCGATGAATACATTGTAAAATACATTTACAGGTCAATATAAATTCATTGAGATGCTTTAAAGTAAATTGTATCAACAAAATAAATCAATTGATTTGTCAAGAATGATTTGTTTGAAATGATAATCTCTGAAAAAGGTTGAGGAAAATAGTTTCGTTCATTAAATTTTGAGTTGATTGGTTTCATAACCAAATTTTTTACACCCCATTGGCATACACATGCAGTTTCGATTAAATGAATTTTCAAATCAGCAGATTAAATTTTTCGTGCAGCTACTTGGTAATTAGTTTGATGAGAATATATTTTGAACAATAAGTTGATCAGTAAGTTCAAATTTCCATGCGTAGTATGAGAGTAATGATAAAATCTCTGTTTCTTCAGTCTTGCTTGATCCATGATCACATTGTATTTAAAGAGATATTAGTAAAATTGATTGGTCTCCAGAAATTAATGAAAATGGATAGATCCTAAATGAGTTTACGATGACCATCGACTAGGTCTGGTTCTAGTTGTGATCGCTCTGGGATAGGCTCGTTCTTGTTGAACCAAGGCATTAAGCGTGTTGTTTCTGAATACAAAAAAATAAAAAGTAATTAGAGTAATTGAACAAATGTAATTATTTATGATTCACCATGATTATTACCTGCTGTATCTGTTGTTATAATTATTGCGATAAGAGCTGACATCCATTCTGTACAAGGCATCAACGTAACTTTTTCTTTCAATTTCATGGCCTCTTGCCTCTTGAAAGGAATGAACTGCTGAGCTTGCAGACATTCGCAAATGATTCACCATGTACTGGCAAATCATGAAGCCTGTTCGATTGACTCCATGTGTGCAATGAACACCAATCAGTTGATTACGATTGTTTCGCATAAAGCTGCCAACGGTTCTATTGAATTCTACAACCTGTAGAGCGTCTGGAAGAGTTCCTTGGCCTTGCATCGCTATTTTACAGTAAATAGCACCAAAACGTGAAATAACTGTAGGACTGTAATATTTAGTGGTGTTAGTGAGATCAATAACAAGTCCAATATTGGGATGCTTT
This sequence comes from Tetranychus urticae, assembly GCF_000239435.1. The sequence goes on from NW_015449933.1 coordinate 3,521,416, forward strand.
CTGAATACATCTTCAAATGAGAAACGTTCATTGCTTGGCAATCTGTCACTCGCATTATGAATAGGAACTTTGAAGGGGACAAAAGGAGTACCTTCGATCTGTTCACCACAGCGAGAAAATCGCAGCCATTTATCAAGAGAACGTTTATTTCTAGGGATAATTTAAATGAGAACAGTATAGTTAATAATGAACCATTACAGGCCATCATACAAATATAAGACAGTAATTACTCACTTAAACATTATGTCAAGGTAATATGGAGAGAGGAACACAAACAAGTAAACATAGGGTTAAAATTAAAATGACAATAAATTGTATTGCAATTGCGACAACAATTTTATTTACAACAGACAACAAAGCAATTTGATGGTGAAGATGAACGATAACAATGTTTCCGATGAAAAAAATGTCTTGACTAGAATTTGAAAGGATAACAAGCAAAACAATCCTAAGAACAGAAAAAAGCTAATAAAATAAAGCAATTGTCGAATCAAGAAAAGCTAATAAAGTTGATAAAGGGTTGAGATAAAGACCTAATAAAATTGAAAGAAAACAAATTATGCTTAAGGTTGAAATAAATAAAGATTTTATAAGAGTAAATATTATTTTTTACAGGATACATAAAAGTGTGACTTTTAGGCTTTTAAAAGCTATAAATTATTTATAATAAATGATATCCCAATAGATGGCGATGTTTATACTCTAAACGCGAAGTTGCTGCATGTCGACATCTATTGACATTAGTTTAATTATCGATTCGTTTGTGATTCACAAATTGTGATTGATTTGACAATTAAAGCCATCAACATGTATCGAATGTGAGTTAATTTAAAGATCAACTTTAATAGCGACTGTTAATTTAGTTGTTGAGCTTGTCTCCTAATTAGTCAATTTGAATAGCTTAAAAAAAGTTGAAAAAAAATGAAATAAATTTATGAGAATCAATTTTATTTTCAATTGTAAGCAGTTAACCATCTCGATTAGTGAATTGCTAGAATGGAAAACATGGTTTATCTTGAGTTTTAATTGAAAACAACAAGCAAGAGATTTAGTTGAAATCACTGATTCGATTTTTTTCAACTTAAATTATCAAATTAGCATTGAATTGTAAGTTTACCCAAGGATTGATTTTATAAATATATATACTATATATTATATCTAATAGTATTATAATATAATCTTAATTATAATTAAAGTGAAAACAAAGGATACTTTTTTATTTACAAAGTTTAATTGACAAGGCTAGGATTAAGGTAACCCTTTCTCAGCAATGAGAAAATGTATTCGTTGGTGTTTTTCATAGAGTCAATGTTTTAATCCATCAAAATTACTAATCCATGGAAATGAAAAATTTTCACTTTAGCAACTTAATCCAAGTAGAGCTGCTTTTAGAGCACAAAACAACTGAGAAGGTTATCCATTATCCAATTAGATGAAAGGCTCCACAATTGACATTTGAGTCACAAGATTGAAAATTAATCACTTGGAATACTGTTAATCAATTAAGGCCTTTTTAAATACAAATTCAGATCAGTTGGGACTTTTGATTAGTTGATCCAACTTTAAGACTGTTGTTTACATTTTACTTCACACAATGACAATTACAATTCAAAGATGGCTCTCCTTTTCCAATGGCGGTTTTGCTATTTTAAGCGGTAAAGTTGAGTTTGATTAATAAAGTAGACTGATTTTTTTGTTGAACAAGTTTTTTTTAAGACTAACTGAATCTTTTTTTTTAATCTGTGTTTTAGGTAATCTCTTGTAGGAATTAACAATACTAGTAATTAATGGTATTGACTAGATTATCCATTAAGTAATCTTGCAGTCTTGTTGGGTATTTTGACGGAGTGATTCAAGACAACAATTTAACAAGCAGCATTTATCCAACTTTATCGTCTTTAGACACTAACATTATGCCTTCAATCACATTAAGTTAACAGTTATTTGTCATTAATTTTTTGGGTAATTATAATACTTTGCAATCCATTTACAGGTTTATCTTTGTGCCTAATGTAATTCTGTTATTCATCCCTTGGTAACTAATCCAACGTTTCATTTTATTCCAGATAAATCAAGCTCAAACGATGATTTCTTTTCAATCTTTGGAGCATTGGATGTCGCCTTTTTATTATCACAATTGTGAATTATGATGATTCGATTATATTGTCGCCACCTCATGAAAATGGAAAGATAAAGGCGAAGCTGAACAAACAGGAAAATGGTTCCACCAAGAAATCCAATTGAGACGACCTATCAGATGGTAGAAAAGAGTAAAAAGATAATTGGTTAATATTATAAATCATACAACAGTAATACAAATTGAAAATTAACTCGGGTAAGAACCAATTTGAATTTTATCTATTTCTTTTATTGGAGATGTCCATCAACCCTACCAACAACAAAGCCAAATGAATGAATATTGTATAAGACTTATAGTTTGCTGGATTTATCTAACAATGACCAGAATACAGTTGGTTATGCATCTAAATGATAATGAGATTAGCTTTTCTGGTTAGAACAGTGAACTTAAAATTTATACACATCAACCAAGCTAAATATTTTTCAAGTCATCGATTTTTTCATCAGTCAAAAAATATTGTTGATAATATCAAAAAATAGCAAACTGACAGAGTAAATCAAGTCTCATTTAGTATCATGTGTTGAATTTCAAAAATATTTCATTTTTGATTGAGGTTGATAAACCAGAAAACTGGTCGTTGGTAAATCTATTGTCTTCATTGCGTGTCATCTGGAAAGCAGATTTTCAAGATGATTGAATTTAACCAATTTAACCGTTTTTGAAATAAACACTTTTTTTATCATTTCTTTGTCTTTTTGAACTCATTACTAGGTTTTAAGAAGCACTTTTGTCTTGTGATATCATCAAGGCGGCAAAGAAAGCGAGTCATGGTTGAAATGGAGGAGAGCTCAAAGAAGGTTAAAGAAAGTGAAACAAAGAATAAAGCAAAAGAAAGTAAACCTTTAACCGTGAAATATAATGAAAAAAAAACTGATTAAACATCAAAATTTTCATAATAGCCGTATGATATTGGAAGCGGAAACGAAATAGATGAGAGAACACAAAGTGACAGAGTTGTAACGTGCTGAGAAGTCAAGGGAATCACGGTTGAAGGATTTATGTTCACCATGTTGATGAATTTTTTTCCCTACATTGCACTGTTTTTTAACCATTTACTTTGAGTTACCCTGGTTAATAGTGTATTTCAAGATGATCATCATGTTAAGGACCATGATTATTGGCAAACAAAAGGTATCAACAGTTTAGGGACTGGGTTAATTAACATAATAAGGAGCTAACATTTTTCCCAATCTGGTTCCGCCTCAAGATAACATCAAACTGGGAATATGTTTCTTTAGTTTACCTTTAGCTTTTTCAGGTAACCTTCTAATTCACGGTAAAAGCATACAAACAGGCAAGTTTGTGTACCAATTAATTTAATCAAATGATAATGAGTGTTCTTTTTCTTCTTTTACTATCTCACCGATTTCAGGTTTATATTGAATCAATCAATTTTGGCTTCCATTTGAAACTGGCGCTTTGGATTGGGTTAAATTTTTTGCTTCTCATTGGGTTCAAAGGAAACAATTGCAATTCTCAAATGGCTTCACTAATTTGATCAGGAAAAATAATCAGGAAAGGGTTCGCCAGTTTTGCAAATGACAACTGAAAATAATTGAAACAATCAACAATACCATGGAAATAGCGTGAGATTCAACTCACAGAACATGAGATAAATAACAGTTAATGAACAGTTGATATGAAATTGGTGAAGTCAATAAATCATTCAGTGGCAAATTTCTGGTTGATTACAACTTTAACATTACCTGTTTTCAATAATTTAAAAGCTATAAATGGATGGATTAATATGAGAACCAGCAAACAAATCAATGACAATCCATATGAAATCAAATGAACAACGATACAAAAGCTTCAGCCAAGGAGAGAAAGAAAAAAAAGACAATCTTAACCTTTATATAATAATTAGCTGTTGATTATAATGCTGTGTAAGCATTTTTTCAAGGTAATATCAACTGTTGCCAAGTTATTCAAATTTACTTGACTTCATTTACTGTTACAATTTCCTGTCCTGTTGACAAGCTATTAAAGTGACAAGGAAAGCCTTAGAACAGGGAAGCCTTTAGAAGCAATACGAACTTAGGAGATCAATACATTGACGATACAATTAACTTTCAACCGGCAATAATTAAGTCAATTGTTCATCTTTTCTGTGAGAGAGAAACTCGTATTGACAGTAATTAATCATTAGAAATGTGATTGTTTTTCCTTCATTAAACCAGTTAAGTTTATTTGCCGATGATTTACCTGGTTACCTAGGATTTGTCTGATTAATTATGACGCTAATTACAGTCAATGAGAAATTAATTCATCTTAATAAACAGATGAAGCTAGATGTAGAGACAATTTGTTGATTAATATTAATCTGGTCATTAAAGTGATAATTTAGCTATTTTCTTCAGGAGGTTAATAGTTATTGATTGAATTTTCAATTCAATATTTTTTCCATTTCCTCTCTATTATAAACTTGAAACTTTTAAATTGAATGGATTAAAAAATACAAAATTACATCTGTATTAATTTTAAACCATTATAATAATACAATACTGGATTGGCCAAATATTTGCTCCAATAATCATAAAACATATAAAAATGAGGACAATATTATTAATAATCATTTCATTTTTTTCCTATCCTATAGATTCAAGCTTGCTGAACATCTTGATATTTTTCTGCTGATGTTTCGCCCAAGAAGATCACTGAGAGGAACATCTTCTGGATTAGTTTCCGTTTCACAAAGGCTTCCATGAGTGAAATCGTCTTCACCTTCACCAGACAATACCCAATAGATATTATCTTGAAAAAATTCAATTCTTTCCGGAGGATCGAAAACAGGTTGAACCAATAAAAGGCCAGTTAGTAAACCAGTAATCACAGCGGTTGCCCAGATGAAAAATAGACCAAAAAGTTGATATAAGGCCTGACTACGAGCAGAACGACCTAATCCAGGATTGACTCGATGTAAAATTACTTGAATCTCTTCAAGATCTTTTGAATTTTTGGGTGGAGCTCGAGCAGGAAGCAATTCGTACAATGCTAAGCCAAATGAATTTTCATCAGCTAAATAGGCAAAACCACTGGAGGCTAATCCAGAAATGAATGCTGGAATACCGTAAGCAGCATGCATTGAAAGAGTATCATGGATGCGTAAACGATGAAGTAAATAGGGATTTATATAGATATGAGCTGCAATTGATAGACCACCAATAAACATACCAGAGACAAAAACAGTGTAAGGATATAGCATGTAATGGCCTACAATAGATACAACTACACCACCAGCCGCCGAACCAATGCGTATATGGCGAACTGAGAAGCGATCATTTGAATCAAGAAGTGAGGAAACTGCAAAAGCTGATAAACATGAGGCTGTTACAGATATCCAAGAGTTGACAGCAAAACGATGTTTCTTATCACCAAGTGAATAGGAGCTGGTAACTGTTGGAAATGTGAGATAAGTAAATATGGTTCCTAAAAGGATTGACAGTTCCCGGTCCGAATCATAGTGTTGAGTTTTTCTTCGAGTTGCCTGAGTAAATCGACAAATTATAGCAGAAACACCTAGACCAAAGTAGACTGAAAATACATAGATAACTAATCCACCGGATTCGTCTGCAACTTGCCATAAAGATAAGATGTAATCAATTAAAGATATAATTGGAACCTCGAAAACAGCCAAGATTAAACATTGTAAAGGACTAACTTTACCCTGAAGACTTCCCAATGATAAAGTAACACCTAAACCATAATGAGCTGAGCGAAGGATTGAGTTGATTCCGAGAGTTATTTGGATTGATCGTCGTGCTTTAGATGGCTTCATTGATGAATTTGAATCAAATGGAAGTGAAGAGTGAGATTTTGGGAAATATGTTTGGCTTAGTGGAGCTTTGTGTTTGTAAGGCGATGATAAAATGGATGATAGTGAAGAAGAAGAGGAATTATCCATGGATCCATCAATCGATGATGGAGATGATAAAGATGGTGATGTGGATGAAACTGGTGAAGTTGCTGGAGCTGGTGATGAAGAGAAAAGGAAGGAGAATGTTGAAAAAGAAATGGAAGAAGAAGATGATCCAGATGTAGATGATTGTAATTTAGAAGGTGAATCTTCCCAAATTGGTGTAATTAAATGAGGCCAAAGTAAAGCCCATGAAGAGGCAAAGGTAAATGTCAATAGATTAAAGCCTAGACTTGATAACATTGTGGTTGATGAACTTGTCGATGAAAGGCCTAAACCAATTAAAGATAAAACCATGTGATCTTGAAGATGAGGTAAATATCTTTGGATTGGATTATTTTGCGGATCAAGGCCACCAAAAGCTGGAGAAACGGAGTTTAACCGATTAGATGATTCGGCTGTTTCATCGTAAACACTGAACAATGTTAAAAATATGCTAACAATCGTTTGAAACAATATTATTGTAAAACATAATTTACCCCGTTTCCACATTACACTATTAGCCTCTGTCCGGCTTCTGATCATTAGTCCATTATTATCCATGGTAAATCACAATTAATGATCAAACATTCCAATCAACCATCAAATTGTACATTCAAAGTCCAACATGATAATGTTGTTTTTCCGATGCACCATAATTACAATCAAATTTATACCAGTAAACTCAACTTGAAAATGGTTTGCAAAGATGATCCAATGTGAGAACGTCAAAAAAAATAACAACCGGATACATTAATCTCTGGGTAAAATGGCAATTACAATTATTAATTGCATTATTGAAACATTGGCTATTAAGATTTAATTGTATGCTTTAAAAATGAATAATCAATTAACCAATTTAAATAGTCACTCATTTTAAAACCTTTCTTTTCCTTTTAACCCAAGTTTATTTTGAGGTAAAAATTGATTATTCAAACGGTATTTTGAAAATGATCAAATACCTTTGATTGTCGATTTTAAACCTTTAATAGGATCAACGTTTAAATGTTTAATGTACAGTCTCATTGTTAAACTTTGATAGCTCATGATAAAATGCAAGTTGAAAAAGGTTGATAAACTATTGATTTTCATTGAACTGAACCATATTTATAAATAATCTTATCAAAGCTTTAAGAAGCAAACATTTGTCAAGTTAAGGAAATTTCAGGCTTTACTTCAACTAAAGTAACATAAGTCAATCAAATAATCAATACTTTGTATTTACTTGAATAACTAAACATAAAAGGCTGGTGAAAATCAATTTCACCCAAAAATTGAATTGATAAATCTCAATCATTTACAATTTTGATTACACACCAAAATTAAGACAGTCTCAATTGTTGAAAAATATTCAAATATTCAAGTGAATCTTGAACCCAACTATAACAGAAATGGACTAATTAACACATCAAATTGTAATCATTATGAACTTGAGTGTTAATATAATTATACTCTTATTATGGAAGAGAGTGAGAAACAGTGTTAAATGATGTTGAGTATTTATTCAATAATCATTGTGATAATAAATGATGAGCACTTTCAAGACATTCACATTATTCCGCTCAGTTTATCAGTCATTTTCATGGGAATTATCATTTCTGTATATTAGACTCATTTCAGGTTAATGTCTCATTGAACCATCATTAAATGACGATGAGCTTTGAAGGGTTTATCATCAAAATCAACAACAATCGATAATTATATTGAACCTAACATTTCAACAGTACAAGGATCAACCAAAATCAACTCAACTTGAAGGATGAAAACAAAAAAGGAATAATATTTTGAAGAAAAATTTTTCCAATCAAGTTTTTAACATGAGTTGAAGTGTTAGGTTTGGTTGAAATTATGTTCATCCTTGGCCTAATTTGTGTTCAATAATTTGGTAAAGACTTAATTTAGTTCAACAGTTATTATGATTCAACCGATCTTAATGATAGCGTAATATTTTGAGGGGCTATTGATTAATTTACTGACATTATCTGGTAGATGACAGTAATTCATTGACCAATGTTAGGTTAATGTTTACCTTTTCATCATTTTTTGGTCACTTTTTGGTAATTTAAAATTGGTTATTTGGTATTTAACTGATTATTGAATTATTAGTCAAAGGATTTTATGAATTAAACAAACAAATCTCGCATCATTAAGACAATTTAATCAAATGAGAACAAGCTAATTACAATATTTTCATCTAATGTCAACTTATACAGTGAATTTGATTGAAAATTATGAATACTATAATTTTAAGGCAATTGAATGGTCAATAATACTGATTAAATGACCAGATATTGAATAGTAATTGAATAAAATTGTTGTTAGAAGGTTAAATTACTGGAAAGCTTTGAAATATCGAAGGATCTCTGTATTGTTGTACTTGATCACGCTTCTCATTCAGATTGAATTGGATTATGATTTAACCCGAATGCTTTGTAAGCAATAATAATCTATCGATTATCCCTTCCTTATTCATGGGTTGAAGCAAGGTAAAGTTGACAATTAAAAACGATATCCATTTGTGTGAATCCTTTCACTTTATGGTTAAATCAATTGTCTTTTTTTTGAAAACAAAAAGTGTGAAAACTGAAATTAAAATTGAAAATCAGGTTAATCGGATTGATGACAATTAGGATTGCCATTTCAATTGCAAATACGTGATAATAGAAACTGTGAATTATGTGACAAATTTTCCAGCCTCGGTGTGATTTTGTTTTTGAAAACAATAAACGGTAATCAAATGAAATAAACAAAGGCCATCTAATAAACTTGAAAAAGGTGTAGTAATGGTAGGCATTTTGGGACCAACAGATCAGTTTGCTCATAGAAATCAAAGAGAAAGCTTCAAAATTGATAATCAGTGCCTTGTGTTAAAAGATATCATCTTGTAAAAACCGTTATAAGTCCTAGTTTAGTCAAGTTTGCTCATCGGTTAACATTTTGCTTCACTGTTATAAAACTCTCTTAGCCATGGCAGCATTAACAACCCTTCAATTCACTTTGATTTGGATTACTGTGGCAACTTTAACAGATTACTATGGCTCGGCGTCATTTTGGCCTACTGGATTTTACTCAAATAATCGAGATACTTCTCCTACTTCATCAGATAATTCACCAAGAGTTACTGGTATTAAATCAGTTTTGGATCGGTCGACTTGGGTAACATCAACAGCAACAATTAATCCTCCATATGCTCCACCAGCGCCTTCACAAATACCAGTCTCTCCTAGTATTGGCTCGCCCTCCACATCTGTTTCTTCACCCTCTTCTTACTCACCTCCGTCCCGATACAACCCACCGCCATCATCCACATCTTATTCGGGTAAGAAATATTGAATTCTCAATTTTGAAACAGTCTTGACTTGAACGCTTTTCTTGACAGGCAACTCTTACCCTGCGAGTGATTGGCGAAGCTATAATCAATATCCAACTCGAAACACTTATGACAGTAATTTTCCGTCAGATCCCTTAAATAACCAACAATATACCAATGCGTAAGTTAATGGCTAAATAGTGTATTTTCATGCGACTAAATAATGAATTTTTTTTGAAGGATGGTCATCGATTGTAAATATGCATCAATTTATAGACCCAGTTCTTATGGCTCATACTCTGGTTCATCATCAGCATCAGTACCACCTTTACCCTTGCTTCCACCTCCACCACCACCACAACAGCCATCATCCTCATCTTCATCATCATCGTATTCACCATCCTATTCCCCGTCATATCCTCCACCTTATTCCTCATCCTATCAACCAACTTATTCCAGCTCTAGTGGATCGACAGTGACTAGGCCATCTCCATATCCTTACGATGGCCCTCGTTATTCTGGTTATCCATGTTTTATTCCTCCAATGATTTCATCTGATTATTCAACGTACCCAGCACCATATCAATCGTTACCCTCAGCATCCGATGCCTCTCCAATTTGGTCTCCACCGCCACCATTTCCAAATTATCAACCAGTCCAATCATCACAAATTTATCCGATAATTAACCCAATGGATAGTGATCCGTCTCGGAAAAGTTGGCCCGATTCACCATACTCTGAGCAATCATCACAAGATCCTTCACTTGCGCAACAATCAGCTAGTCCAATACTTAAATCAACCCGAGCCGTTGCTGAATTGTCTGGTCCATCTGGTGTAACAGGAACCATTACTTTCAAACAAATTGTAAGCTATCCGATGTAAAATTAGATATAATAACAATAATCACTTTATTTATTTTGTTTAGGGAAACAAACCAGTTTCAATTGAAGGTAAAATAATGGGCCTAGCTTCTGGTCCACATGGTATGCATATATATGAAATGCCATTTATTGGTGGTGATTGTGTGTCTGCCGGAGATCATTACAATCCTCAGAAAACCGAACATGGAGGCAAACATGATTGGAATCGTCACATTGGAGACTTAGGAAATATTCATGCCGACTCTGATGGAGTAGCTAATTTTGAATTTACCGATCTAATGATCAGTTTGACTGGTGGATACTCAATTGTAAATCGCACAATAGGTGTAAGTTGCATTAATATAAAGCTTTAGAAGGTTCCTTAAAATTGATTAATGATAAATATTTTTACTTTCAGATTTCTGAGAAGGCTGATGATCTCGGTCGAGGAAACGATCTTCAGAGTAAAAAAGATGGAAATGCTGGATCTCCAATTGCATGTGGTATCGTTCATTTGAGTCCAGTATGAAGAATCGATTCGATTCCAGCTATTATTTGATCAAATGACGCATAAATTCGTTACTTTTATTTTCTTTCTTTTCTACTTTAGTTAAATAAATTTTATCAAAACTTTGATCAAATAAAAAAACTTGACCACTAATAAACACTGATATTTAAATTGAATTAAAATAGGTTAACCCTCAAATGCCGTTGTAATCCAAAGCTCGCTGAAAAAGTATTGGGAATCAAATATTACAGAAGAGAGAAACAAAAAATTGCTATTGGATTGATGAAATATAATAATGATGATTATCATGTTTGATGGTTAAAAGGGTGAAGAGCAAAAGCAGTTAACCAGGTTAGGTTTTGCTTCATTTGTTATCAGTTTCTGGCTGCGAGACTTGAACAAAAAAGGGATAAAAATTTGATGGTAACCATGAAATGTTTAAAGACACTTGATAATCAAGTTGATCATAATGTTGCCTACACAATCAACAATGTTGACGCCGAGTGTATTGACTTGTAAAGTCAACATGATTCAATGTTAAACAACATTTAATATACAAGGAGATAACTGGATGCTCAAAACACAAAAAATGTTTACGATCATGTTATTAACGATGACTATAAATGATGCTAAAATGAACGAAACAATTTAATTCCTGTAAGCTTTTATCTTTCCATATTATCTAGTTTAAAAGCTGTATTGATTAGGTAAAGTATAATCATGTCCATAGTAACTGAAAATCAATGAAAAGATATGTAAAAACTGACCCTGATAATGATGATGAAGGGAAGAGAAATGATTCATCTTTTTGGTCATTTCAATTGAATGTAACCAAAAAGGTTTTTAATGTAAAAAATAAACTCATTGAAACATAATACAAGAGTAATTTTTTTAATAACTGTCATTGTCAAAATTGAGATCAAACAGATTGAGATTGAATCGTTTTATGTTAATCAAGTAAACGATTTAATATTAAATTTAGTTTCTAGATCATTATGGATGATGATGATGATGATGGAGTTTATGATGATGATGATGAAAAAAAAGGTTATCTTCATGTCCATTTTGGGTAAATACATTGAAGACATTATTGTATGTTTGATCGTAATCATTAATGAGTTGACGCAAAACAAATACAACAGACGAAGCTAATCACGGTATGAAAACTTCCGCAATTAAAATTGTCGTCTTTTTTTTACCGCTGCCTTGTAATAGTCAATATAATAATGATGAACAAACCATAATTTAACTCAATTGTTACCGTTACTGGCACGCGATTTTTGTCTTTCATTTTTTCTCTCTTTTCTCTCTTCACCATCATTATCATGATTGCTATTTTTAATCAACTCCTACAGTACTTGATCTATTTGCCTTTTGTTGACATCATTTTTCATTAACGTTCCATCAACTGTATCTAAATTGAAACGTTGATTAACTGATTGTCATCAAAGTGTTAGAAGAAGAAGAGAGAAAAAAGGACAAAAATTCTGACCTGTCGATGTCCCTACATTCAACCTTTTATGAATCCTAAAATTGTCAACATGAAACAGTAATTTTTAACATCAACATGAGCATCAACTCATCTCAACAGAACTCCAATTGAAAGAGTAAATAAGAAGTTATCCTGAAAAAAGCAATAAAATGAAAGGAAAAAAGCTCAATCAATAGCAATTGTTTGATTGCAATTGATGGTAAAACAAGTTTTTTTAATGAATATGAAAAAATGTCGATTCACGTCAAACGATTTACAATTGATTAATCAATCTTTTTAGCAACAATTAGTGCTTACAATATTTATTGCAATCAATTGGTAAATTGGTCTATTGATTACTATGTGATAAGAGGTAAAATTGTATCAATCAAAATGAAAAGATGCATAAATTGTAAAAAAAGGTGAAAAAGTGACTTTCAAAGTTTGTTATTTTATTATTCAATTACATCGTCTTTTTTGTAACTACTCATCATTATCAACAGGAATACAATAACAATTGCAAATCATGAATGCATCATTTTCATTTTGATTGTAACAGTGAAATTGTTATCATCATCATAATAAACCAATGTAATCCAGGTAAACCCGGAACCAGAAAAGGTGACTGACTGTTAAGATGATAACTTGTTTAACAGGTTAGTTAAACACAAATAACGGGCCTTTTAAGTACCATAACAGGGCCATTCGGCCAATGGGCAGCACCAACAGGTAGCACAACAACACAAAAAGAGACACAGTTTTTTTTCACGGTAAAGAAGGAAAAGTAAGAAGAGAAAGAGAAAAATAAACAGTCAACTTTTTTCAGGTAAGATTGTCTGGTTTTAAGATTAAAACTGGAAAATCTTTTACTTTGACCACAATTGGAAAGGTCAGAGACACTGAGTTTACCTATTTAACACACATTGCGTTCATTGAGAAAATCTTTTCACATAAATTCTTGAGTTAGATTGTCAATTGAGATTAACAACTGAACTGTTATCAACCGGTGACAAATTGTAACCATCAGTAAACAAAATAACTTGAAAGATAAAATTGAACAAATTGAGCATTTAAAGGTCAATCAGATTGATTATCAAGTACAAAATTGATAGACAATTTGATCTTCATCCTTAATGAACATTAAAATTTCCGGTAATTGTAATAAAAGTGTAAAGTGATGATATTAATGAAACAATTTGATGAAAAACCTTTTCTAATGTTAACTGTTTATCAGTTAAGGGTCGGTCTGGAGTTGATTTACTTTGAATATTTTCAGCTGTTGGTCATAACAGTTTCACCGGACGTTTGGATGAATATTTATCTTTGAATACAATGTTGAGGAATTTCTTATCAAATTGAATTAATAATGAGATTAATTCATTTGAATGTTAATTAAATTGTTACTGGGCCTAAATGTGAACATGTGTTGAAAGCATTTAATTTGGGTTTGATTGGCAAAGGTTGAAAATTTGCATTAAAAGCTAATTAAAATTTTATAATTAGTATAACACGTTAACTGTAAAGTACTGAATATTTGAGTTTTGCTTTTAACTAGTTTTACCATTTAATTGATTTGCATATTTAAATTAATTAAAATTGTCCAATTTTCTCTAATTGTTCACTTTTACCTTTGAGAAAATTGAACAAATTAAATTTTAAAAGGTCAAGTTTGACCAAACAAGAGCAAGAAAAAAAAGCCAAATGTAAATACAAATTTACAAGGCTTTTCATTTTCTGGCTAAAACACTGATTTTGGCCATTTTTTCACCTTAAAACTTGAAATTGCTTCCTGTTGACCCTCAAAAAGTCAAGGTTTGTTTACCTTGTCAACAGCAATTAAACAAATGGTAATCCAATCTGATTGTCAATAGATTAGATTGGCAAGATTAATCTTGATAAGGTTAAAAATAGCATTTGCGATCATTCAAATTGTGATCATTGTTTTGCTTCATGATTGAGCGTTAAAATTAATTCAGTTAACTTTATCGATTATTATAATTATCAAGTTGATTGGCTTTGTGTTTCATTGTTGCCTTTCCGTGTTTACAACACGATTAATATTAATAAGCTAATTGTTGATCATCATGTTCATTGGTAGTCAGATCAAGAGGAAGGTAAGACAATTGATAACAATAGCAATTGATTATTCAATTGATCGGTCGATAACCTTTTAATCAACATTTTACAGTAACAAAAAAATTGATTCACTATTTTCATTTTGTTTTCACAATTGTACATAATATCAAAATCAACTGTCATAACCTGTGATGATAAATGTATTCACATTGAAACATTTTTCCCCTGTTTAATTTGCTTATTTTTACAGACCAATTAAATAGAGTTGATTAGAGCAATTAGAACTAATTTAGTTGACAATTTACAGGCTTGATTTGCTAAACCTGTCATGAGTGTTGATTTTATGACAAGGAAAAGGTTTAGCTTTTTTTGTGAAAAAAAGGCAAAAACAAAACAAAAATGAATGAATTATTAAACATTGGTCGTAATTACAGGAGTGGAATAGACGCATTTATTTGGTTATTACGCCAAAAAATGAATTGTTCACAGATAATCAATAGATTATTTATGATTTGTGATTTGCTTTTTTTAAGGAAAGAGTTTTTTCAGTTTTGGATTCTGGTTGATTGGGTTGCTGGTTCAACTGAAAATGTGAGTTACCAGTTTTTGGGCAAAAATTGCTATTAGAGCTGATAATCGATTGAGGTAAATTCATCTGATGGAGGTGAGTAAGGGTGGATCCATGAATAGAAGATTTGGGAACAAAGGTAATTGATGAGGTTTAAGGAGATGAAAACAAGCAAAGATTTCAGGTCAAGTTTGGAGTGAAAATGCTTTTTTTAGCTCACAGAATTGGATCTTTCAAGGAAAAAAAGAAACATGATGATGATGAGTGCGAAACCTTGATTTTCATTGAGTCTAAAAATAAATAGGAAACAGCGAAAGACTTTGAAGATGCTTTAATAATGGAAGAAGTGTTTTTTTACTAGAAAAAGGTCTTAATCATAATCATCTAATAATTATGTTCATTAAAGTCATCTGATTGGCAGTCACTTTCCATGGATTATTCAACTGTTTACATCGTGAAAGTTAACCATCAATTTTAAACTTGGTAACATATTCAGTTTTCACAAAGAAAGTGTCAATTTTCAGTTCAAATTGTACGAGGTAAAGATGGATGAGTTTATTTTTAATTTCAAACCAGCATTGGCTAATTTTTGCTGCCAATTTAATGGTAAATCGATGATCAAAAGTGAGAAAAGGTTTTAACCAGAATTTTTGTTTCGGTAACTTTAACATTGTCAATGATCAATGAAATGTCAAAAGAATCAAATGATTGATTTGAGATGAAAATTTTTACTGTAATTTTGGTCCATAGAAATGGTCAGTTGATGGTCATTAAAGATGTAATTCTTTGGTCTTTTGAAGTTTTGCAATGGACAATGGAATTGTGAAAATTATTAAAAAACAAAATTTTACTTACAAGCATTTTAGTCCAAAAGGGCCAATCAAGAAGTCCATATTTGGCTTCAAACGTTGCTCTTTCAATTAGCACATAAATTGACCAGAAAACGCAAAACATTGAAATAAGGTTAAACAGTAAATTATATAACAATTTACGTCGCTCACTGTTGGACATTTCAAGTCGTTCCCACTGATAAAATCCCCGTTGATTGAAACAAAAAAAAGAAACGGATCGATTAGTTATTGTTGTAGGGTAATTTGCATAAATTGGGTAAAATATGAAATGAGAAATGATAAGTGATCAAACTGTTTCTCTGTTAGTGTTTGGAAGCAAAGCTAAAATCAATTTGTGAAAAGATCTCATCTTTTTAAATCTCATTTTTTGTTTGATTGGCCATTGATTTGAAGGTAATGGGAATGATCAAAATTAGATTTATTTTCAATGTTTACAGTTGACATGAATGGATTGCACCCTAAGCTATTCAATTGCTGTTAAATCAAAGCTTTATGGTTTTGTCGGATTGCTGGTTGAGTGGGAATACAGAAGGGTTTACAAAAAATTGAAAAATGTTTAACTTACCTTGTAAAGTGGCTTAAATTTTACAGACATTTTGAAATGATATTTACAAAGTTCACAGTATTTATTGTTTGAAGATCGTATCCATTGTTGGAGACAATAATGATGAACATATTTTAATGAACCCGAACAGCAACAAGGTGTAATTAAGCTCAATTCAGAGATTGCATTATCTGATGAAGATGAAGTTGATGAAGTTGAAAGGGAGAAAGGTGAAGATGATGATGAATTAATCGTTAATTTGGTTTGTCCGTTAAAGAAGGAATCTGTATCATTATCACCACTGTGACAAATCCGACAAATGGGAACATCGAGTTGCAAGTTATTTACTGAAAGCTTATCCATCAACAACAAAAATTAATCAATCAAAATAAGAAATCAACAAAGAAAATAATACACAAATAGAAAATAGCAAAAAAAAAAGATTTGTGTATCAAAAATATATAGCAATAACATTAAACACTGAACCGTACATCTAAAAGTAATTTGTCTAATGTGAGTGAACCAAAAAATAAATTTGAGAGAAACATAGTTGCATCTCCCGAATGTGAGGTCACCACTTGTAAGAGAGACAAAAAGAAAGAGCGAAATGAAAAAAGCTCAATAAAAAGATTTATATTTTTATCCATTTCTTTGATCAACATCGTCAGATGGAGCTACTCTATTAGCTTCACAGTTACTATGGATACTGGTTACAGTTAACCAGTAACTATAGCAACATAACGTTGACTGTTTTTTGCCGCCAAATTTGAAAAACGAAAATTCCAGTTTCCAATTTTGTCGCTTCTAATGCCATCTACTACTTGAAAAAGAAACTTTCTCAACATTAAAATCCCGATTACTGACGATAAGAAACTAATTATTTATGATTCATTTTTAGCTTTTTATTTGAGCTTTTGTGACTTAATTGATTCTAAGTACTTTTGATGATTTTGTATTTGTATCAATTGAAAGTACATTTGCATCGCAGTTTAGAGAAACTCTTAATTAGCTCATTCATTCAAGGGAAAGCTGAATGTCTTGGTCTTGTCTGGTGGTGTTTTGACTGATAGCAGGTTGTCATTTAACACCTGAATTTCTGGTTCATATTTTAATATAGAGTCTAGTGATTATTTAATAATACACAGTCACTTGACAAGATTGTGATAAATTGGATGCAATACCATCTGGAATAATTTGAGTTAATCTATTTTGATGATTAATCTTGTCTCTAGACAACATTAATGATTTACTTTAAAAAGACATGAGACCGCTAGATGGCTGGACTGAACACAATCATGACATTAAAGATTCAAATGATGTTGAAAGTGAATGAAAACATCGATAATTATCGATACATGATGTCAAAATTTCGCGTATACTAAGATGGGTGGGTTATATATCGATACATGTTCATTCAGAAGTATCGATAACTCGAGACTCGAGTTATCGATACTTCTGAAGAATCGCGAAATTGGACAAAAGCGCCATCTCTTGTCGATGATTTGCATAATCATCATGAGCTCATTAAAAAGGTATGAACAATGTTCAGTGAACATTGAAAGAAACAAGAAATTGAATTCGCCTCTTCCTACTTCATATCCTAATTTTTCACGCCCTCTCTCGGTAATTGGCTCTATGCAGTAACTTTGTGGTTAGACTGTACGAGTTGAAATACCTGGGAAACTAGTGCTTCCCCTCTTACCTACTGTACTTTCACTGTTAAATTAATGATCAAATTTTGCTTCGAGTTTTATTGTTTCATAAAAATAGATCCGCGATAATCGACCATTCAGGTCTTTGAAAGACTGTAGTGTGTAGTTTCGATAGTCCTTTAGTCCCTTTAGTCAATTACAAAGATAACAAACCCAATCGACACAACTTATTACTCTCCAATCAACTCTACCTTTTGGTGAATCTTAAACCCAAAAATATAAGTGAAACTGCCATCTAGCGTCTGGTAATTGACTTTTTCACTTTAAAATCAGTCAGTTCTCAGAATCGATAACATGCGATTTTGCACTTGTATTGATTATGGAATTTTCATGGAATCCATTTGATTCGCGAAATTTCGTTTTGATCCAAGCTTAAGCGATTAAAAGTAATTGGGTTTCACCTCGAAACTAGACAATTCCCAGTCAAAATTGCGCCAGAATTCCATGTAAAAGGTTTATCTGGTAATATTTCATCTGATAAATCGGTGAAATAAAGTTAATCGGTGGTTGGACAACTGAATATGTTGAATGTTAAATTGACAAAACTCGAGTTATCATCTATTAGAGGGACTTTGCTGGGAGTGAAATTGCTTGGGAGGTGAAAATTTGTAATCCACTACAATAGCTGATAATTAAGGTAAATTGGTTGAAAATGAGTATTAAATTGAAGGTTAAATGTTTAATTGCGATAATTGAATAAATAGTATATAATACATCAGAGTCAGATGTTGGTTAAGTTGAGTGAAAAGAAACGGGATTGAGTTAGGTGCAAGAAAGTGAACAATAAGGTGTCTTTTTGTCTGGTTTATGGGCATAATTTTCAACCCAAATATGAAGATGATGATGATGAAAGGTGATAATGAGGATGAAACAAGATGAAGATGATAATGATGGTGATAATGGTGGTGATGAAGGAGAATCATGATGATGATGATCATGAAGATGGTGATAATACAGAGAGAAAGAGAGCAGAGAGAGAGAGACAGGGAAAGCGGGAGAGTACAAGAGAGAGAGCAAAATAGATGTAAAAGGTTTGAAATCTGGAAAATGAAGCAGAAAATGAAATGAATCATCAGTAAAATGATGATCCAAACTGACATCAATAATTAAAGGGTGTAACACTTTGCAACTGGAACAAGAGAAGAAACAAAAAAAAAGAAAAGAAATTATTATTAGACAAGATTATCTCATCATGGATTACCTGAATTTAGAGTAAAAATCTGAAAATGTGTTGACGAGTCAACATAAGGTTCAATTGTCAGTCAATAATTTTGGGTTAAACTGGACAAGGAAAAGAGTTTAATCTTTGTCAAGATTATCCTGGTTACTTGCTACTTTGAGCAGGTTCAAGTGAGTTACACCCTTAAGGTAGGTCAAGATGAGACCGGAAAATAGTCTAAGAGCTAACATTTCACCCTCTTAAGTAAACCTTTTCTTCATCATAATCTTCATCTTCACCAGTTTCATCTTCATTTTCATTTGCATTTTTCATCACATTTTAACCTTCATCAACTTCATCACTTGAATCATCATCGCAACTCTTCAACAAAAGTAGCATTGAAAGCAAATAATCAATGACCAAAGAGTAGAAAAATTTTAATCTTCAATTTATGTTTTTCATGTAAATGTTAGTTTTCAAATTAAACCCTTTCACTTGATTCAATTAGGAACTTTTGTCCTCTCAAATGCTTTTTATTTATCTCTTTATTACTCTTTGGTCAGTGATAGTTTAAGGCAAGAAAAGCCTAACAACAATTAGGTTTCTCAATCATTACTGTTGCACTTCATGATGATGACAATTTGAGGATGAATCCATTTGATATTCAACATTCATTTTAATCATTAATTTCTGTCTCTGTTTTTGTCTCAAACATTTTATGCTCTTAGTCCTTTTTATAGTCGACCAATAATCTCGACTCGTAATTTTAATTTGATGAACAAAACACAGTAAAAGGTTGATTAGTTGATTAATTTTAGTCTTTCATTTGCTATCAAAAATTTCGTTTCATCCTGTTCTTTTTTGATATTTCAATTTTCACTTTTCTGTAAATCTATTGGGATTCATGGTTAGCTTTATCATGTTCACTTGACATTAGTTTGGATGCAAAAGTAAAAGCAAGACAAAAGGGTTAATAGAGGAGATAATTTTACTCAAGTGATTTCATTGAAACATTTTCATGTTCCAAGACTAACTCAACTTTCCCAACATTATTATCATCATTATCGTCATCATCATCATCATCATCATCATCACCGTCAGAATCATCATCATGAATGGGGATTTGCTTGGGTAAAAAGGGAAAACAAAATAGGAAAAGATCAAGCAATAAGAAGAGAAAAAAAAACGGGAAAAAAGTAGCTTTTCTTGGAAAAGAGTTAACATCTATTTACTATGCGTTTGGGTTTGATTAGATGTTTAGATAGATAAAACATTCTTGCACATCGGAAATATTGAGTTAATCAATTGCTGGTTAATTGATGATTTGAATTGTTGAACAAGAAGAAAAGTGGCAAAAAAAACAAAAACAATTGACACAAAGAAGCAAAAGAAAAACGGATTTTTCAGGTTTTTTTGTTTTTAAACGGACATTATTAAAGTTGGATTATTGTTGTTGCTGTTCTTGCTGTTGCTGTTGTTTCGGTTGCTGTGCAGGTGGCTGAGGCTGGGGCTGATCTTTCCGTGGAGGCATCCTTTCATTGATCTTATCCAAACCTTTCGCCTCCTCGAAGCTTGTTATTTTGTGGTTTGGTGAGAATCCAGCCAAAGCTAAGAATAAAAGGAAACAAAAAAAAGATTAATTTCTGGTCAATAAGAGCAGCAGCACAAAATGATGGATAAACTGTTTTACCATTACGAAGAGACTCTTTGCCCTCTGAGAGAGCCCCAAGAGGCAAAGTTCCCGACGGAGTGAGACCCTTTAGTTGCAGAACACTTTCGGATTCCTCTCTGAGGACTGAAAATACTCGGGCCATTTTACCGATTGCACGAATTTTGTTGCGAATAACCTCTTTTCGAGCCGAGCTTGCCATGTTAGCTGAAAGAGGAAACAATATTTTTATTAGCAAACAATTGACACATTTTTGATTCTCTAATCAACTTAATACCTTCATCTGATCCTTCAAAGTTTTCTTCCCCTTCATGCATCAATTCATCATCTGAACAAATATTGAGTACATTGACCAGCATTTCGGTAACCTTTTCACCAACAAAAGGTAACGACCAAGTAAAAACATCCATAAAATTGGGCAACCAATATGGATGAGGTGAACAATTAAACTGCCTAATGTTCATTACATTATTTTCATATTTAAGGACAGCAGCTTTATTATTGTACACATCCAGATAATTTGGTGCACTAAATATTGTTATCAATGATGGGAAACCAGTTACGTTTGATTTACGGTACATCCGGTAACTGTAGAAATTGAAGGTAAAAAACAAAATAACAATTAGTAAATAACAAAGGAAAAGGCAACAGTTAATTTGAGGACACAAAATTTGACTCAAGTTGAAGTTACCTTCAAGGTAGATTCAATGAAAGAGTTGAACAAAAAAACACACTAAGTAATAAGCAATGTTAATAATAATGGTAATGATTATGAAGGATCTTTCCAATTTAAATATGTAAAGGTTGGTGAAAGGTTAACAAACCAATGTAAATGTGTAAAGATGGTGATAATTTGATTAGTTGTGGGTTTAAATGGTTAGATAATAAATGATCATCTCAAGTGTATGATGGAGTTAACTTGCTTGCCTATTGCCTTGGGTTATTTGTAAATATATTTTTCCTATTTTTACCATTTTTATTGATGTTATTGTCTTTTAATTGTCCTCATTAATGCTTTATTAAGTAAAACTTTTAATCAGACTTGAATTAAATAATAAAATCTGTTTCAACTGATTGTATTATTGTATAATTAGCATTTACTTTTTTTCAATGGTTTTCAAAAGTTAAACTGAAGAGCAATCTGATCGGTCAAAATTATGAAAAGTAGCTTTAGATTTCACCAGGAAATATCTTTAACCAGAAAACATAAAGACGCGATAATTTCATTTTTTGATGAAAAAATGAAAAATTTCATCGGCAATGCAGAAGCAATCAATACATTATGTTATCAAAATACTTCGAGCAATTTTATTCTGTTAGTGTGAAGCTTGCTCAATTGCTCCAACGCATTATGTATTTGATTTAGTTAATGTTAAGAGTTTCCATTCAAGCGATCATTTCGCCGGCTTTAGCACTTTTCATGCAGTTAAGGTTCGACTGAAATTTTCTTGAAATAAAATTTTAAAGAATCACTGACTTACAAATACAATGAGACTAAATTTTAACTAAAATCAACTGTAAACGTCGACTCAAAGCGTCCTCACAATCAAGTGTCGCATCTCTGAATATTTTTCATCATAAATCGGTTCTACAACTGCGGTCATCTTTAAACTTGAGATTGTCTCAGCGAATCTGAAGATTTTTGCAAATCTAGCAAAAAAGTTGATCTCGATAATAAAATCAACTATGAAATTGACAGTTTAACGTCCATTTAAACATTCGATGAGTGAATTTGGACATTTTAAAATTCATTTGAGATTTGATTGAAATCGTAAAATGATATCAATCAATGTAATTAACTTCTATTGTTGATTCAATCAATAAGTAAATGAAATAATCTAGATAATTTGATATCTTTTCAATTCTCGTAGTTGATTTCATCATCTAGTTTCTATTTCTTTGCCTTTGATAGTCAAGTTGTCCTAAATTGTTAGATTGAGACAAAAATTACAGCTTAACCCACGCTGTTTATAAAAGCACAGATATTATATATAAACATTTAAACAGCTGACTGATGACTGATGACCTAGAAATAGTCACAATTGGATCGATAAAAACTCTTGTTTGGTTATTGTCATGGAAACTTTAAATCATTTATATTGAACAGACTCAAGAGGAACCAGAAGATAAGGTAATCAAGAGCATTCAGGAAAGTGGAATGATGATAATGAAGAGAAAAGAGTAAAAAGGTTATGATGATGAAGAGTGAAAGGAACCCAAAAAAAGAGTGAAAGATCGATGTTTAATCATACAAATTAAGGTCGTTTTCATCTGAATTTTCAGTAAACTAATCAACTAGATGAGTTTGAGTGTAACTGCTTTTTGTGTACTTTTGTTTCACTCATTGTAATATTTAGCTCATCTTCATTTCATCGTTCTTTCATCATCCCCATCATCATTACCATCATCATTAATTTCAACCTTTTCATTTCAACTACTTTACAGTTTCTTTTTTCATGCCTCAAGCAATTCAATTTTGTTGCACTGTTTGGTTAAACAATCAACTCAAAAATTAACTATTTTTTGTCTCAATCAATTAAACATTTAGATTAAACATTGTTAGTTACAATTTATCAGTATTATTCAAATGTACCAAAATAAGTAAAATTAATGATAACCCAATTTGGTTTGATCCAATGAATCAATAAGGGAAAGTCAATTTTAGTTGGTAAATTAACTTTTCACTTTGATCCACAAAATTTCACTGACGAGTCCAAAAAATTGAAACAAACTGTTAATACGACGATAAAGATATAAATAAAATTGTGGTTTCATCAACATTTTATTGAAGCATTAGTTGGTTGTGCAAAAAAAGGTTACAATTGCTATTGAAATGGGAAAAAAAGTCGCCAAGGTAAATGATATTCTTGGATGAAAAAAGGTACATCTGAAGAGACTGGGAAAAAATTTCAAGTTGACAACCCTTTTTTGCTTTTTTATGCTTTTACAATCAAACCAATAACTGAAACTGACAAGTTTAACTTTAAAAATTTACTTGTAAAATATTATTTCAAACATTTTCCTCTTTCATAACATGATCAAGTTGAGCAATGATAACTTAAAGTCCAGATTTTTTCATTCAATTCACTAGTCAGTGTGAATGAGCAAAGATTGTAATCAATCAATTTTAACATTTCACTTCAAAACCTTTTTAATTTCACTGTTAAAACATAATACAAGTTGAATCATGAAAACTTGAAGCAAGGCGAAATCTTAGTTATCAATAATTTGGCATAAATTTTGCTCAATTTCATGAAAAATAGATTCAAATCTCTCCTGTAATTCGAATCGTAATTTTTTGAATTCGTTTTCGAATTTTGATGAAGAATTGTAAATAAAAATGAGAAGAAAACTGAATTTTCAATAAGGAATGAAAGGGAAAATTGTATTCAATTTCATTCGTTGATTCCAAAGTGAACTTAGTTATTCTCAAAAAGGTTTACAAGTTATTTTCAAGTGAAAGCAACATGAGCTTTTACTCAATCAATTTGAAATTTTCTTGAGCGAATGTGAATAATATTTTAGAAAAAAAAGTCTGAACTTCAAGCTGAAGATTGATTCGAAAATTTGATTGAAAAGTTTGTTAATTTGTTTCATCATTTGTAGTGATTTTCAATGTCAACAAATTGTGATTATCATGAATGAAAATGAATTTGTTTACTGTTTAATAAAATAAACATAAGAGGCCAATAATGAGGACTTTTTTTGGTTATAAACACAAAATAGGAAAACAAAAATGGGTTAACAATAGAAACATCCGGATATTTTGTTTTCAATCCCTTTTGGGTTTTCAAATGAAGCAACTTTGAGTTTCCGTTGACCGGTCAACCAAAGGAAAGGATAACATTAAAAATGATGTCAACCTTGGGATAAACTGAAAAACGGAACTTGATGATGGAAGAAGATGCAAGATGATAATGGTAAAGAAAGAAGGAAAAGATTGCAAGATTGATTCATTATCAACACAAAGCAATTCAATTTTTGATTCATTTGCAATGAAAGGACAATCAATTGACCCTTATTATCAATTTCATCAATTTAGATGAACAGAAGAAGGCAAAAATTGAAACTTTTATCCAATTTAAGGTTATAATGGAAAGGCTAATCTTTACAGTTTTACTGATGGAAATGTAATATTGCATTAGACGTCTTAATGTATTACTTTATCAACAGGTCATTTGATACTTTAATATGAGCTGTTGGTGTTGATCATCATGATTATGGTAATGTTGATACTTTTGTTGCTGTTTGATTAGTTGAAAATAATGATACAAATCAATGAAGGTTAATAATCACCTGGTGTGAGTAAGTCAATATAAGCAACTCGCTTTGACTTTTAATGTTTGCAAGTGTGCAATGTTGGTAATGGAAAGGTTTAAATGTGAATTAGGTAAGAATGAAATATTGCTCATTCTTATCATGATGATCAGGATGAAAAAGTAATTTCATGATCAGTTTATTGAATCCATTTACCATCAATAATGGCTAAATTTCAAATTGTTTGATCAGCCTGAAAGGCTTTGGGCAAATAAAGGTTTGTTGTTGTTTTCAAAGGTAAAAATCTGGACAAATTAAAAGGCAATTTTGTGATGGAAACAAGAGATATTATTATTGAAATGATTGATTTTGATAGGAATCAATAAGGAAAACACCGATAATGAAATTCCCATAATTAATGATGAGGAATAGCCATTATGATGATGTAAATAATGAGAATTGAGTTGATGTTGGAAATTGAAAAAGTTCATTTCTTTATGGCAAAATAATGTTACAATTAAAGTTGACTGGAAATGGTTGGAGTTTATATCAGTTTAACTGGGAGGTCATTAAGGATGATAGTGTCTGGGATTGAGTTGTCGTTTCATTCGTTCATTAGTGATTCATCTTAGATTCAACAGATTATTCATTTATTGAACCTTTTTGAATAAAAGTGTCGGAACATTTCAACTTGTAAATTATACTTGTAAGCTTATAACTACAAAACAATGGTGAATTAAGCCAATTGCATTGCCAAAATTGCTCAATGCTCTAAATTATATCAAATAAAATAACAACGTGAGCTGAATTTTTGTTCAACTTTAATCGCCAAACTCAAGACAAAAATAACTCCAAATAAGACATTAATCTATGGAAATATTTGCAGAAGAGTTAACTCAATTTGGTGATAAAGTCAAGGCAAAGTGCCATTGATGCAATGAAGTAGAGTCCCTAAGAAATGGTGGCAATGAACATAAATTCAATTTTTCAGGGAAAATTATTACTTAATCGATAAATAGAATTTCCAGTTTTTAAAACTCTAATTATTCCATTTTTAGAAACTTTCAACAATCGAACACTTTTCATTAGATCAGTTTTCGTCTTCTCGAATTCGAGGTCATTTTCGCAAACCAGTAAAAAAGCAAAAATAAGCTTTGTTACTCAAAATTGCAAAATTTTTGCCAGAGTGAAATGACTCTTTTTGAGATCGCGTTTGACCTTATTTGGCATTTATATGAGCAAATAATGAATCTAATTGTAATTTTGATTACCAATCGTGCAGCCACTGACATTGAAAGTGGATATTTGTATGAAAATTGAAATATGATGAAATGAAAGTAGAAGCTCAAATAATTTGAAATGATGTGAAAAGAGGTGAGAAAAGGTGAAAAAGAGGAAACGAATGGAATAAAATGCATGCAAAAGATTCTTTCTTTTGCATGGAAATGAAAGTAAAAGTAAAAGATTTTGGATGAAAGGAAGGAAAGAGAGAAATAAAGAGATGATGATAATGATGATGAAGATGATAGGGAAACACTTGAGAAAAGTGTAACAACAGAGTAACAGACAATAACTGAAGCATGAAATACCATTCAATGTGTTATCATGAGCCAAGAAAACAATTTTTTGGCACGACGACGACGATGATGAGGAGGAAGAAAAGGATGGTGACGATTAATGATGAATGATACTGATTCAATTGAAATTTTGAATGAAAAGGAATCATTTTAATTGTGAATTTTAAAATTATGAGATCCCATGAAGTGACAGTTTTGTTTTGCAAAAAAAGTCAGTGTTTTAAATTAAATTGTGTAAATGAATGTGAAGCTGAAAGGCAGGATGAAGAATGGTGCAATCAAGATGAAGTGAGTGAAACTAGGAGTGAAGAGTGAAAGCATTTCCGTAATTACACTGTAAATTAAATGTTATTTCCGGTTTTTTTGATGGTTTCATGTACTTCACCCATTTTTGCACACAAGAGTGAGGTGATAATGAGAGTTGGAAAAGTGGCTCAGACAAAAAAGTATGTAATCAAGTGATAAAAATGGATGATCAAGATGAAGATGAAGAGGATTTGCAATTAACTTAAAGTGAATTACAGTAAACTTGTTCAATATGCATTCAAATTTAAAACGATTAACGACTTTTTTCCCTTCACTTTCTGGCTAATTCTGTATTCAAAGGATTCATCATGATAATCGTCGAGATGAAAATTGTGATGAGAAAAAGAGAGAAAAAATGAGCATGAAAATGAAAAATTCATTGATGGACAATCATTGAAATAATATGCTAATTGTTAGGAATTGGGTTGAAAATGGGTTGAAAAAAGGCTTTAGATTGTTAGATAATTGGGTTTACTTTTGATAATCAATCTTTAGATGGTTTGATAATTGGGTTTAATTAAAAAATGTTGATCAAGTGACGATCATAATGATCAGTGAAAGGGTAAACTTGAAACAATGATTAACTAAATTGTTAAACTTTTTGGGTAAAAATCAATATTTCAATTAACATAAATTGAAGAATTAAACGGAAAAAAGTGCTGTTAATTTGATTCAATTAACGTTAATGAAGAATGGATTGATTTTTTTTCTTCTCTCTTTTTGCTTTTATTCAACAATTTATTATAATCAAAGGGAAAAATAATAGAAAAGGTGAAAAGAATGAAAATTAATTGTTAATAATTAATAGTACTACAGATGACGGATGGCAATTACAAGACAGAGACTTGAATAGTGATTAAATAAATGATTAAATCATTGATATAACAAGAAATTTGTGTTCATATTTGCAATTATAATACAATTTGTTTGTATTTTGTTCACCAGCTTTTCCCAGATTAACCAGCAACTTGATCAAAAATGGTTTGTCTCAATTTAAAGTGATAATCAGGTTGAAGTTAATAGATATTTATTGAATCATTTCTGGTTAACTAAAAGTTACTGGTTTCATGATTATCATGATGCTGATTAAATTGTACAATAAAGAAAAAAGTTAACTCTAATAATATTAAAGTTTAAATGTTGGATCCATTTACTTTAAATCAAAGAACATTCAAGTGATTCAAGTAAAGATTTGTCAAAAATGATTTTTACATTTACTTGGACAATAAAGTTGCCTTTTTCAAGTCAAAATTTGCAATTGAATTAACATGTTAAATTCAAATTAAATCAAATTAATGTTTACGAAAATATATCACAGTTGCATCCAATAGAGATTCAATAAGTAATCCAACGAAAATTCAATTTCAACTCGATCCTTGTTGACCATCAAATTTTCATTTCACTTTAACTTTCAGATTTTCATCACTTAAGTTACAAATTGAAATTGAATGACTAAAAAAATTCAAACCTAATTAGTCAATTTGAATTGCATCAAAAAGGTCAACTAAAATACAGAAATTGATTTCACCTGTAATTTAAATTAATTTGAGTTGACATTGAATCACAGAATGAGCAACTGAATGAACAAAAAACAATGAAAATTCAATTTTCATTTCAACACAAAATGAATTAAAATTTCAAGCTAATTTGAGGTCATTTCAACTCGACTTTAAACTGATATTTCATTTCCAATGTTGAAGTGTTTAAAGTTTCAAACATGAAAAGTCATGGAGTTCAGTTGATATTGGCTAAGCAATTGTTTTGAAATGAATATTTTGTTTTTGATGAAGCCAATTTGAGTCGCCATTGAATGGCCAATTTAGGTATGAATATGAGGAAGTATTTGAGAGGGAAAAAGATGAAAGGTGAAAAAATATGTAAATGTGACATTATCACAGCAAATTAAACTATAAAACACATTAATATTGTATATAAATGATAATTGAGTTCAACTCTTTTTTGTTGTTGTTTTTGGGCAAGATTAGTGAGGCACAATTTTGGGTTTTGAAAGCCACAAATGAGAACTGGTTAACGAACAATTTCATGGCTCATGGAGTAGCCTTGAAGCTATAAATGAAAGATGATGAGATGATAAGGATGATAAGGAGAGACTTTATCTACCTGAGAAAGCTTAAAATGAAACAACAAGCTGGGAGTGAAAAGTAATATCAAAAGCTTGCAAGTATTGATTGAGAGTTTTCACTTTATCTTGTTCAAAAGTTTAACTACAATCACAATTACAGTTGATTATCATATTAATTGGAGGAAAAATAATTTAAAATAATGAGAAATTTAATACTTGAGCCTCACCTTTAACTCTGTTTTTTTGGGTTCAGACAAAAAAAGAAGAAAAAAAATTCTAAAAAATATGATAATTTCAATAGACAGCATGGATAAAATTGAAAATATTAATTATAACACAAAAGTGTTTCATGTTTTTTATCCGTAATCAGTGTTAACACTTTGAATATTAGTAAATATGTTTGCCATTGAGATCAACTTGTTAACATTGATTAACAGGCAATTGTATTGGATAAAGATTGAATGTTACAGATTATTGAATAATAATATAATAATAATGATAATTGTTCATCAGGATCAACATTGGCTTGGATGAAAGTTGCTCATCAAAATGAAAAGCTTCAAGACATCAATATTAAGTGGTTTAAGGCTCTTAATCTTTAATCTGATTTTCTTGCAATTGCTTTTATCTTTTGAGAGAGATTACAGTTTGTTTGTGTTTTTAGCTTCAATCATCATCATAACAGTAACATGATTGTCATCATCATTACTTTTGTATATCTTCATTGTTGCAATATTTTGGGTTACCATTTCATCACATAGCTGCGAGTTAAGTGGGAATTATGAGAGACTTTTGAACACAAGATTTAGCAGCACATAAAGATATTTTCATTCAACATTCATCTAAAATAACATGTTAATGTTGGTGAAAGTTGATCTCTTAATCGATCATCGATCAGGCAAAGTTATTCAGTCAGTTTGGAAGCAAAATTTTCTGATTATCGATGAAGTTCAAGTTGCACTTTTTTTTCACTCTGCGCTTTTTCAAAACAAAAGTTGAGACAATTTGATGAAAAACAGTATTTCAAACAATATCAATACTGGTAATGATGATGATGATAATCTTGTTTACTTTCAATGAATCTCGAGTTTAGTGAGGTAAAAGTAATTATTGAGTCGACTTGGTTTGGGTTGAAAAGGAGAGGAAAAGGTATTGCATTAAATAATTGAAAATCATGACAGAGTTTCAATATGGTCTGAATAAGATGAAAAATTGATTAACTTTTATCATTCTCTGGATAATAATTGCAACTGCTTTTGGTATAAAATGCATCAGACATGAGCATAAGTTTCGAGTCTTTTTTTTTCTCAGTTGAACAAAAAAAATGTTAAAACAATGATTGATGATGAAAGTTTATCAAATAAATTTTGCATTCTCAGGTTCATTATATTAACATTTCAGCAGTTGATTAATCAAGACATGGTTATTGTTGGATGCACGAAAATGATAAGAGATTGAATCAAATCTTTTAACGCTATTAAGCATGGTAATAATGAACCACTGTATTCAATGTTTTTTTTATTATCGTTAAGTTTACTTTAATCATAAAGGAACCGCAAACTTGGACTTGTCACAATAATAATGCAAAATAATCATGCTGGTTGAACCATACAGTAATGATGATGAACTTGTGTTTCGAGTATTTCAAGTCAAAAGTCTTTTGTTTTTGGTTAACAATGCAAAGTGACCTGATGATATCCATTGAAAAGTGGATGGGAAAGGTCGAGATCAGGATCTGTAGTCAATCGTGCGCTTTTACTGGTTTCAAGGATTTACAGATTTTGAATGTTTCTTTGAGATAAATTGATAATCGATTACAATATCAATCAATCAATTTTTAGGTTTTTAATGATGAACGTGATTGTTGATGAGAAAAGGCTCTCTGAATTGTTGATTTGGAAGAAAAATGCTGAAAAAGTAAATCTGTAAACGTAAAAAATGTCGATTCTTGGATATTCACCAGATCTATTGGTGAGTTGAATCCAACTAATTGACAAAGTAAAACTACATTTGTGACTGTATTGAGCAAATGTTGAGTTTAAAATCAATATTTATAGTCAGCCATTTTCACCTGGATAACCTAATAAATCACATGGCAAGATGTTTGGATAAAAAGTCAGGTTGAGCAACACAATGATACCAATCATATCAATCAATCTGATTGTTTTAAGTTTAATCAGTTTGTCACAATGCAAAATAATCCAATGGTAAAGTTGAACTTGGAGTTAGCCTGTAAGGCAGGGAAAAGAGTAATAAACTTTAACCTTATATTTGACAATAATTCATTAGGATTAAATCAATAGCCTAAGGTAAGCTGATGAGACAATGGATCAGTTTTTAGTTTCATTTGATTTATGCCTTGACAAGTGGGACAACTGGTTAAACCTTCTGACCATCGGTTCTGCAAGTTTACGGTTCGAACCTTGCCAAGGCAATTGGACACTTTAAAAAGTGCCTCCAATTGGACTGTAAACAAGTCCAAATTTTTTTTGCCACTCGACGGGAAAGCAAAGGTTTACATTAATGAAAAACTTGAATAAATGTTTAAAAACGAAATTTAAACAAATTGAAAAATTGGTAAACATAAAAGTTCAATATTTTGAAGCTTTCTTGGTGTCTACATTTTAAGGGCAATTAACGTTTTGAAGAGCAATTTTGGTAGCTAAAGGCTTAAGTGAAACAATACAACAAAATCGTGAAAATGATAATGGCAAGAATATTATGGGCGAAAGAGCAAGAACGAAATTCTGTCTAAACTCTGCCAGAATGAAAGAGCATGTCTGATGATGAAAAAAGGTAAATATTTAGACTGACATCATCTTCAGCATCTTTATCCTTTTTTTTCTTAGACTTTGCTTTCTTTATTTTGGGTAAAAATTTGTCAACCAGAAATTCGTGATGAGAAAGCTTATGGAGTAATCGACCATAGAGGAAGATGACTTGATTTAAGCTCGATTATATCCAAGAGCATAAAGAGCAAGATGAGTAGAAGAGATGAAAAGCATTTCTTTTTATGAAAAAAAATACCAGAAAAGTCTAGTGCGAGGAGAAAAAATGTTAAAATTGAAAAAAAACATCACCATTATGAATGGACTGAATGGTAATGAGTTGATGAAAAACATGAACCATGTGATTGTGTTCACTTTTTGCTGTTCATCCATAATCATCATATTTATAAAACCTTATCATGGTCATTATCATCAGCATCATGGTTGATGGTCGACAATTGTACTAACTGAAAATGATGATCAAGAATTGTTGAACAAAGTATTCAACTGTCAACAAAGTTATGAATAAAAATTGATAGGGAAAGAAAAAGTAAAAAAAACATGTCAAACAAGATGAATGAGGATAAAGATAACGATAACTATGATAAAAAGGCAGAAATGTAAAGGTAAAGGTAAATCTTATATTAACCTACAATTATCGATAAAATATATTTCTCACCTTGGATGTTGAGATCGATATCAATGCTGGAAACTCAATATTGAAAAGGGGAAAGGAAAAGGTTGTCAAGTGAAAGACACAAGTTGCGAGATGGAAAAGTCTGTAAACTTTGAAGGATCAAAATTGTTCATTCAATTCAACTTTACATTTTATTCAATCATAACTTTTCATTTTGCAATTTTTACTTTCATTCAGCTTTTTTTTTGTTATCATGAAAATAATGCCATGAAAAGGGTTTACATTTGATAATTTTGTCTATTAAAAGAAACCAATTTTTACCTTCATCAATGGACTTGTTAACCTCGAGAAGATGATTTGAAAACCATTGACAAAATCATTTGATTAAATTTGAATAAATTACCTTTTCTTTCAGCCATCTTTTTCAACAATTTACAATATTAGGATAATTGGATATAAATTGTTGCTAATGGTTAAACTTGACAAACTTGATTTAGCTTGATAAACAAAAGTCACACTGATTAGTTTAATGGTTGTAGAAGCATCTAATTAAATTGTTATTCAATTAATTGTTTACTTTTCATTTGATTACGAGTTATGAGCTATGGTTAAATTGTAAACATGTTTCGAGTAACAATCAATGATTATCAAAGACATTTACATTTGTTAGGTTAACCTGTCAATTAGCTTTTGATGAGGACAATCTTGCCTTCAATTGAAACAATTAATGAAACATTTGGTGAAACATTTTTTTCATGCAAACTCGTTTGGCTGATCATTTTCAATTATTTATCTGAAAACCCAAATTGAAACACTTTGACCCATCAAGTTTCATCGTTATAATAATGGATGAAAAATAATGGATAGACAAACGTAAATGTTTGGTTTTGTTTGAAAAATTGAACCTTTTTTGTTTCCAGATTATTGTATTAGTATTATTAATAATATTATTATGATAGTGAAAGGTTCTGGTAACAATCACATGAACATCTTATAAACTCAACGGACATTTGATTAATGATTTAGTTAATGATGTTTAATAGATTACAAATCATGTTTGTTGTAAAGAGCAATAACCTTTTCCAATTTAGCGTTACTTTAATGCAAACAAACAATTGATTAAATAAAAATATAAACCATTCAACAAAAACTGGAGCAAAAAGTGAAGCCATTTTGTTTAAAAATACAAATTTCATGTAAAATGGTCGGTTGTGATTGAAATAAATTATTGCTAATACAAGAAACAATCAACTGATGAATACGTCTGAGCTTGTAATTTGCTGTAAGAAAAGGAAAGTGAAATATTACGGGAAAAAAAGTGAATACAAAACCTAATCTAGGACAAAATGAAAGACTATTTATCATCATCAACTTTTCTTCCTAATGTGATTATCATTAATGAGAGAAACTATGAACTTTATGTTGCAAGATGAATTAACTTCAAAGGGTTAAGGATATGGATTAGGTGATGATCAACAGTCGGTGATTAAAATAAAGTGCAAGTTGAAATGAAACAAAAAGGTCGAGTCGAGTTCAATCAAAAGTTGAGCGATCAATATTTGATATTCAAACTTCGTACTTGAAGTTACATTATCGGGGGTTACGAGAAAGACGAGGGAATGGTAACATTGTGGCGAAATTTGAGACTAAGTCAAAGGTCATTTGGTCAAGAAACAAAGATCACGAATTTGACTCTAATTGAACTCGATTTATCTCATGTTTTGCATTGTGAATGAAATGTTGGAGTAAATGGCTTTAATCAAAATCGCGTTTCTCGTTTGAACATTTTTCGCTTTAAAACATTTACCAATTGAGTTTTTGATTTAGGTTAAACTGGGAGTTTGATATTTGAATAACTGATGAAAAACTGGTTTGATTTTAAGTCGAATGGGATGTTAAAAGGTAAAGATTGAAATTTTGATCAACATTTTGATTTACCTTGATTCGCAACCTTTGATAAAATGAGATGTTAACGTTTGTGATGGCGATGAAGAAGATGAGGAAAATGATAAGAAAATAAGAAATTCCCAGCATGAATTGAGAATTTAGTTGAATCTTGAAATAAAATGATGGAAAGAATAAAATGAGTAAAAGCAAAGAGAAACTTTCGAGGAAAATATATTGTCAAGAGCAAAAAGCAAGATAGATAAGGACAAAGAGTGACCGAAAGAAAGTTATCATGAAAAAATTTTAAATTCCCAAGTCAATAATGATAATATTGTTATATAAGAAATGAGCAAAAAGAGATTTCAAACTAAAACTTAGTTATATCACATTATCATTCTGGTAAAGTAATGTATATATAAATATATTCAGGGTGGCTTGACAAACGGGACAAGATGATGTGCTGAGATTGAAATGCAAAATGAATCGTTGTGCAGAGGAGCAACAATGGTCAACTCAGAGCCATGGTATTGATGACCAGAAAAGGTAAACTTGATTCAAAGACAAATTGGTTGGCAATTTTGTTGGTCAAACAAACAAAAAATGATGAAAAGTGTTTGGAAAATGAAACTAAAGACAAATAAAGGAAAAGTGATTTTACATTTGCTAATTGAACCATTGATTAAATTTAAGTGTAACCTTGCAAATTAGATTACTATTTGGAAAACAATTTGCAATGATTTATGTTGATATTAAGAGACTGAATGGCAAAAGCAATATTTGAATCTGTATTATCAAATTATCATTTCAATGAACCAAGTCAATCAACTAAATTGGTTCACTTTATTTTGCACCATTAATATCATTATTTGATATGCACGAGTGACAGATTATTACTATTAATATAAATGTGCCTTTGCTCATTTTCAAACTGTAATTTAAATTATTGTTCACTTCGCTTATTGTAAATTATTGGTCTTGTTGAGTTCAACTAATTTCACACAATTTCAAGTTGAATTATCAAAGACAAAAAAGGAAAGTTCAATTTGAAAACGAAATCTCGTCATCAGGGTTAATCTAGTTAAAGGGTTT
The DNA here is from genome assembly GCF_000239435.1 of Tetranychus urticae. The sequence goes on from NW_015449933.1 coordinate 3,556,784, forward strand.
GGTTCCTGAGTTAATCTTTTGTCAAGAAATTGAGTTCTAATGAAAACATGATTTACAGACAGGGTCATTTGATCTGATAATCAGTGCTTTAACGATTCACACCCAGTGGTTACAAAGTTCAGGTGAAGGTAGTCAATGAAATTGTGTTAAATTGGGTTAACAATAATTCAATTTTATTTGCAATTTTGATTGTCTTTTTTCTTGAGACGATTTCAGCTTGAAATTGTCAAGTTATCAACTAGAGATAATGTTAATCCATGGCAATTGATTTTTAAGGATTTATGAGCATCAAAATCAACTGAATGAGATTAAAATTCAAATTGATTTTGAAGTAAACAGAAATGAGAAAATTTGAAATCCCAAAATGCTTGCGAAGTTTAAGTTTTGCTTGTCAACCTTTAGATATCCATTCGAGATTGATTTTCATTTTGGTTCACATTGATAAATGGATTCGATAAATGATGAAGAGTTTTGATTAAAAATTGAGATTTCATCAAAGTGAATGAAAAATATAAAATACAAATTGAATCGTTTATTTTTGCCATGAAAAGATGCATCCAAAATTTCATTTCAATTATTTTTTGATGAACAAGGTCAAAAGTTCATTGTAATATAATTAAATTAGTTTTTCTTCATGTTATCTATCTTTTTATAAACAACATTTCCATGAGACTTTTAAAAATGGAGCAATCAAACTTTTAATCTGATTCTGTTTATTAAATTCTCAGTCTATTCAGCTCAATATTTTTGACATTGACTTTGACTCCGAGATTATTTTAAAATGTTAACAATAGAACAGAATTTGGCATTTTTAAAACAAAAATTTCAATGGGTTTAATCGAGTAACTGTTTTAAAAGCGATCCAGACTCTGGCTCGAAACAATTGAACATTAATTTGAGACTGATTTCTAGACATTAGACAACTCTTTTAGGTAAAACTCGTTTTCAGTGAAATGACTTCAATTTTCCTAATAGACAAAAATTTTTGCAAATTTACTTGAACGATGAAGATGACGATAAGCTGAGAGGAAAAAATTTCATGTGAAAAGGTCAATTTTTTCAACTTTACGTCATGGCGATGATTGGGTGACGTTGTATTTGCCTTGACGTTACTGACTTGGGATGATCAAGATACAAATGTTCAATCAAGAGGTAAACTCAACAAGTTTGGACACTTTGATTTGGTTCAAATTGTTGCGATTAAATTGTCAATAAACTTGATAATCATTGAAGCATTGTCCAGTAAATTGATTTTGCAAGGTTAACTTTGGCTGATAAGAAGCGATAATAATTTAAAAACATTGGTTCGAGGAAAAAATAAAATAGCGTAAAATGAATTATTCAAATTAACTTAAATTGGATAAAATTTCATTTCGTTTTTTCTTTGCTCCAAACCAATGATAATTTTGTTTGTTTAGCAAGAGAAATGAAATTTTGAGTGAAAATATGCAAGACTGACAAAGAAATAAGATTCAACTTTATCATGCAAAGTATTGATTGAATGGTACATAAATTTCATGGCAATGTTTCAATTTTTTGTTTCTCCCAGTGAAATGATAAAAATTGATAATTTGAGCAAAAGTACACAATGGGAAAACAAAAAGTTACTAAGCCATTAAAATAGCATTTTTTGTGTTCCTGAATAATAAGGTGTGATTTGTAAACTGGTAACAATCAAAGGGAAACAAAAGGTAAAGGTAAAATTGAAAGTTTGTTTTTTTGTTCTTCATTCAACACATTTGCCATCTCAACGCATGATCAACTTGCAATTGAAAGTTTTTTTCAGGTTAAAATGTTGAGATCGTTTTCCGGATTGAATAACAGGGAGAGACAGACAAAGCTTGGTAGTTATAGTAGTAGTTGACGATGGCGGTGCTGGTGGCAGTAGAGGAGGAGGAGGAGGATGCAATTGAATAATGTGTGTCAAAAGGATGTTGAGCAGGGAAAATGAAGAGATGAGCATTACTCATGAGTAGAGACGTCAAAAATCGGTTTTTTTCGGGGATAAAATTTTTCGGTGGATGAATGTATTAATGCGTTTGAACATATTTTAATGCTACTCACTGAATTTCATGGTGATTCATGAGCGCCGAAAACCCCGAAATCGATGAAATTTCATAAAATGAACCGAAATTCATATATATGAACCGAAAGTTGCCGATTTTTTGAAAATTGACTCTTTTGTAATTTTTTGATTTTAATTTTTTCTTAGACAGTTTTTTGTCTGCTTTAGTCTAATGTCTGGAAATGGTTACTTTGCAAGGGTAAAACTGTCTAGACTTTGCGTCTAGATTAAAGCTCTCTCATTTTACATTTGCTTTGTTTTATGCATTCAATTTTCATTTGCTTTCAATGTAAGATTGATTAATTTGTTTTCAAAAATGCCTAAAACTGGTTCAAAAAGTGATATTTTAGCTTCTCATCTGATAAGTCAAATTTATAATTGTTACAAAAAGGTTACTGACCAAAAAGTTATCTGTCTCAAATGTTCAAAGGAAGTTAAAATTAGACCAAATCATGTTAAATTATCATTGGATGAACATCTTAATTCCAAAGGTCATCAAAATAACAAGGATAAAGTTCCAATTTCAACTATCGACACTTTTTTAAGAGCTAATAATAGTGAAACTGACAATTTTCTTTGTGAACTTTTGAAGATGATGATTGAGTGCAATATTCCAATGGATAAATTAACTGACTCAACCTTCCGTAATTTTTTGGAGAAGTGGACAAAAATTAATTTGCCATGTAAAAATACTATCAAAACTAAGTATTTGAAACATTTATATGATAATTGTATCGAAAACGTTCGTAATGAGATTGGACAAAACTCAGTAGCTTTTATCATTGACGAAACAACTGACAGAATGAAAAGAAATGTTCTTAATATACTTGTCGGTAAATTAGATGGTGAGCCATTTAAATCAAGATTAATTTACCAGGAATTTTTAGATAAAGCTCCCAATTCAAGCAATGTTGCGCAATCATTTCATCGTGCTTGTTCTAAACTTTGGCCTGATCAAGTTCAATTTGATCGAGTACTTTTAATCGTTTCAGATCAAGCACCTTACATGATTTTAACTTGCAAATCATTGAAACTTACTTTTCCAAATCTAAATCACATATCATGTTTAGCTCATTCTCTACACCGAGTTTGTGAACAAATAAGAGACGATTTTGACCTTGTCAACGAATTAGTTGCTAACACAAAAAGAATTATTAATTATTCATCTGATATCCGAAAATCAATCAGAGAAAAATGCAATTCATTGCCAATTGATGTTATTAAAACTAGATGGGGAACATTTCTTAAAGCTACTGAGTTTTATACAAATCATTTCGATGATATTAAACAAATAATCTTGAATCTAAATTCAGAATCAAAAATTGTTAAAAATACCAAAAAATTGTTAACCAACCCATTATTAGAAACTCAATTATTAGAATTTGAAAATTTTCGATTTTTAAATGTATCAATAAAAAAACTTGAGTCACACAATCTTACCATGCTGGAACAGCTTCAAATAGTCAATGAAGCAAAGGCAAAATTATATGGATCAGCTTTGAAAAAAATTGAAAGTTCATTGAGCAAAAATCCAGATTTGATCAAGTTTACCTCAGACAGTTTACCATTTGAAATGAAAAGAAAAATAAAATTTGCACCTTTGACTTCAGTTGATGTTGAAAGAAGTTTCTCTCTGTATCGTAAGATTCTTAGTGATTTGCGAACTAATATGGGTGAAGAAATGATTACAATGCATAATACAATTCAATTCAATCGTTAAAAATGTAATTTTCATAAATCTTATGTTGAAAATAATAAAAATTTTAACCGCCGAAAACTGCCGAAATAAGTACATTTTATCCGCCGATTTCGGCCCCGAAAACAACTAAATCTAACCGCCGATTTTGACGTCCCTACTCATGAGGATAGCATAGGGAATGACATTTAACTTGATGGATGCAACCAAGATTCTGATGAAAGTTCAATTCAACTTAAACTGATTATCATTCTCACCATCACTCACTATATTATTATGATAACAAAACAAATAACAATAACAACTTTCCATACAATGGATAATCATTAACATTAACTTGTAATAATATTACATTAATTTTGTTGCCTTGTTTCGATTTTTGGACAAAATCAAAATGTAAACGCGCTTCCGAATCCTTTGTATTCACAGTTGTGGTCATCATGATATTCAAAATAATTACAAGATTATTGTTAACTAATCTCTCATTTCAATCCAATCATTATTTTGCACTATAATTGTGACAACAAATTGATAACAGTTGAAACTATATTGCTATCATTATCATTATATGAATTTATTTTGTCTCAATAAATATTTATGTTGTCATTTGATTGAAGCCGCTTTTCTGGGTTAATATGAAACCGACTTGAGTCTAACATGTTACTTGGGTTTTACATAATTATTGAGCCATTAAAAAGGTAAATCTGGTAAACAAAGCAACAAGCATTGTAAACTATTTATAAGTCTGATTTGGCTGAGCTTTCACTTTGAATGAATGTTTTTTTGGGTCAAAAATATGGATTTGATTGGAAAGTTTAATTCATTAGTCGGATTATTTTACACAATTATTGTGACATTAGGTAAGAACTGGACTAAGAGGTCGTTAATGATGAGTTTCAATTTAAAGTTTGCATTTTAAATGTTGATGAATCTGGTTGAATGTGAGTATCTTAAGTTAATCCTTATTTGCTTGGTTAAACTAATGTTCACTACTGTCTGTTATTGTCAGCTTGACCTGATGAGCTTTTACCTATATGAGGTTGTTAGAGTAAAATTTCACATTCTCAAATTAATTGAGTTTGCATGATGATCAGGATGGTTGTGATGATCATCATGATGCTTTGTAAACAAGGATAGCAAATTGGTGAGAGAGAGAGAGAGTTAATTTTGCATTCAAAGCAAAATCTTGAAAAGGAAATTGAAAAAGTAAAAGGATGAGAAATGTTAGCCTGGAAATACAGAAGAAGAAAAAAGATTGAACAGAAGGACAGAGAAAAGTTTTACCCTGAAAAATAAAATTCAACAGGAAAGATGATGAATGAGAATGAACAAGAGCCATTATTTGACCAACATCAAAAGATAAATATTGTAATATATATTAACATGCACGAAACATGAGATGATGATGGTGAAAAAATAGACTCAAAATAAATCAACAACAACGAGAAAAAAAACCTACAACCAAAGTAACATGAAAAATCTAAATAGTAAAATGTCGTAAGCTAAAAACAGTAAAATAGAGTTGAACATCAACATGATAAAATTGATTTGAAATGAACAAAGTGAAAAATTTTCATCCTTAAGAGTAAATAAAAATCAATGTAAAATAGCAACAAAAGATAAGTTAAAAATGTAAAGGTAAAAGAAAAGGATTTATCATTTTTACATCAACAGCAACAATGAAGCAACATTTCCAGGTTCATCATCATGAGTAAAATGATTAATAAATGAACAGAAATTATCATGTCAAATGTAATATTTGAATGGGTCAAGTGAACCAGTTTTTTTTGGGTTTCTCATTTTGAAGGTTCATCTTGATATTAAATTATCACAGGTAGGGAGGAAAAGGTGAAAGTTGCGGATCAGTTGAAGATGAAGGTAGAAAAGGAAAGATGAAAATAAGAGTTACAAGTATTATTCAGGTAATAAATTGTTACCCAAAATCATCTTTCATAAGGTTAACGAGCTTATCCTTTTTGCTCAATGTTCATTTCATGAGACTGCGCTTTCAAAATGAAATGATAAAAACGATAACAATAACAATAACAATAAAAATAACAACATCAATATCAACAGTAAAAACAGAATATGTGACTCCCTCTCTTCTTCATCTATCTTTTTTTATCATCTTCATCATCATCCTGCTCTCTTCTCCTTGTAGTAACCAGTTTATTCAATGAGCCTTCAAGTACACCTTCAAGACCATTTTATCGATTCACCAAAAAAATAAGTTTTTTTTTCGCTCCTTTCTCGTTGTTGCTTCACCTCACCATAGAGTTTCATTTTTTTATCATCTTCATCATCATAATCAACAACAGTGGTTGTAACAACATCTTTTTTTACGTGAATCTTATAAACAGTTAGATACAGAATCTTCTTCTTCTTCTTCTTCTTCTTCTTCCTCATCTTCATCATCCGAGTTAAGTTCTTCTCATGGTTTATTCTTGTTGCCAAAATCCTTCAAACAGCCATTACATCTTAAGAGTAATCCAAAGAAGGATAAAAGGTTAGCAAGAAGAAGGATGAGAATGAAAAGGAAAATGATGATCATGATGAAAAATGAGTGAGAATGAAAACTCAGAAGGAGGTGATGAAGATGTGTTTTAGTGTTTCTTTTCATCATTTTTTTCTCTTCTTCTTTTTCATCTTCACCTCATACAGATGATAATGATGATAATCAAGATAATGAAGATCAAAAATGATAAGGATGCTGATGGAGGAAAACATCCCTTAAGGGTTTTGACTGTGAGTTTTCATGGCTATGAATTTGGATGAATATGATGATTATCAAGAAAAATAATAATAATATTTAACCCGAATATGAAAAAAAGAGATTTTCACAGTCAAATATCATCTTTCTTCTTCTTCTTTTCTATTGAACCATTCATCACTAATATTATTAATATTATTGCCATTATCATCATCATCATTGTTATGATAACTTTATTCGTAAACATTAGATATTATTATCTTTATCATAAAGAATCAAGAAAGTTCATTTTCATTTTTAATGTACTTACAAAAATACTAAATGTAAAGAGCAAATGAAATGATATTGATATAAAAGTAGATGGAAATTAATATTCAATAATCAAATTATCCAGCAACAATCAAAATTTAAATACGAATCAATCCTTGTAATTAGATTAAACTGGTAAATGGGTCTTTTAATTAACAAGCAAATCATGGAAATGTAATTACAATCAAGAGATTTGCAAGGTAATTGAAAAGCTGTCAATTGTCCATTAAAGTGGTTAAAATTTCATTGATTACAATTTAGCAACTGTAATATCATTTGAGCAAACAATCGATTGATTGGGCTGAGCAAATGATGCAAATTTAAAGACTTTAATTGCGCTACTTAGCAATTGCTAAATGAGTAAACAGAGACTATTTTAGTCTTTGAGAGGTTGAGTTATAATTTTCAATGTACCAGTTTTGAAAGGCACATTCAACTTGAGTGTGTTTTGTGTCCGTAATGAAATGAGACTCACCCTGCATCCTGGGCTTCATGGGCTCTAATGATGCTTAATAAATTATTTTGCTGAAGAAAGTCACAACATGCACCGTACGAATAGAAGTACGAGCAACCTCTAACAGAATTATGAGTAAAATGCTCAACACCACTTTTCTCGTTACCAAAATCCTCTAACGGGTCAGACCTGTAGACACAATGAGAATGATTAATCAAATGTTCAATAACGAACAAACTGGATCCATGAGATAAATTCAACCAACCATAAGAGATCACACATTGGCCCAAAAGCGGGTGGCTCTTTAAAACGGTCTAACCTCTTGATATCATCGAGACTATGGATTTCAGGTGATAAACCTAGATGAATGGGAAAAACAAAGAAACAGAAGTAAAATGTTAGTTTAAAGCAATTAGTTAAGTTGATTAATTAATAACATCAATCAGATTAGAAAGCGAAAAGTGACAATCAGAGAAACTGCAATAACGAAACTATAAAAACTCTAATTCTCGACTGATTAGTCATTGAATCGGTAGACAAAGAGTTGACTGCTTTTTTCATCAAACGATTCAACTTTATTAACATCATTATTATTGCTAATTTGTTGGAGATTAAACTTGTCCAGGCACTTTAATGAGCAAAAGATTAAACAGACTTCTTGATTCCATCTTCAATTTTAACTCTGGCTTTTGGGTTATAATTCATGTTAAATTGAAATTTTATAACATTGTCTGCTTTTTCAGGTAATTCACTCAATTATAAATCTTGCTCTGGAATAATCCTTAATCTTTAAATGTAAAACAAATTTTGATTTATAAATATTAATACTGGTTCATCAATTTTTCACAATCTTAAAGAGTGCAACTGCTGGAGAAGAGGATTCCTTGCTAATATCATTTGAGATTGGACAAAGTTTAATCTACTGGCTTCAACAAAATGGACAATTGAGATGAAAAGTCGTAAAGTCTGTCAATCTGAAGCGTCAAATAAGTCTTGTCAATCCTTTTTTGTTTGTCAATCCGTGAGGTTTTTTTTCTTGTTTAACTAGAGTTGATCCATGATGATAGCTTGTTGTTGATGGATATTGTTGAGCTTTGGTTATTGTTTCAACACATAAATCTATTAGCCTAAAATCATTTTTAATGGTTCCACTGTGATTACTTAAAGTTTCAGGATTTCAGCTTGGATTCAATTATTATCTTAAAGATGTTTGATCAACATTTGAAGGAAATCAGACAGACTTAACCACCGGATTAACTGGTTAGGCCTGCTTTAAAGCTACAGTGATAACTGTAAATACAGCAATTAACTTTGATCGTTAGGGCAAGTGAGAGTCAATTTACCTCCGTGAACACATAAAAATTGACCATTCATAAGAGCAGCCAATGGAAGGCAATCAAATGCGTTCATGCAAGCGTCGTACACTCTTTCAGAGTATTTTATTTTGCCTGTTGGAAGAAGGAAGAAAAAAATATTATTAGTTAATTGAAATAATTAATAAAAAATTGTACACAAAAGGAAATGAAAACAGTGGAAATAAAAAATAAGGTTTAATGGAAGCAAAGGGATGAAAGACATTTGATGATGATTATAATTTGGTAAAGCAAAATATCAAATGCTAATTGAACTGTTCAATATTTAAAATTAATATACCATTAATTTTAAATTAAATTGATTGCAATAAAAAGAGGGAGAGAGTGTAATAAGAAATAAATTTTTGTCTTGTTATTGATTGATGTGAGTCTCGTAAAGGTGTATTTATTCAATGTTAACCTGATTGAAAGGGAATAAAAATCATAGGTTTATCTAAATTAATTAAATGGTTTACAATTAAATGTATAATTATTATTATCATCATGATGATGATGGTGAAAATAAATATATTTTTTACTGATTATTTTATAACCCTAAATATATATTAATGATTTTTCGTTGAATAAATAAATGCAGTTGTGAGTGAGTATATTTTTTAGATATATGTTTCTATAAGAGTATAAAAAATAAGATTACCTTCATCTTCCTTCTTCGTCTTCTCAGTATCATCTTTTCATCGTCTTTACCTGAGTATCTTTTCATTCAGTTCAACTACTGAATTCTAACCTCGCTTTAGTTATTTTTTGCTAATCTCTGTCTTCAATATAAGTCTATTCATCTGTCTGTGCAGTTTCAGTTCTGTTTCCTTCTCAATGACTATTCAATCTTTACGATGATGATGATGGTGATGATGAAAATGATAATGATGACGATGATGATGATGAGAATGATGAGAATGATGATGATGAAGAAGAGAATGATGATGGTTTATTTCCCCTTTCTTTTTTTCTTTTTCTTTTAACATGTATTCTTCTTGATTCATGGTAACCTGATACTCAACATTTCAGTCTTTTCATTATTTTCTGTCGCTTTTTTTCAACAATTGGGCTTATAGTTTAATGTATTTAAGTTTGATTTTTAAAGGTAGTGGTAAAGGGAGAGGGATGGTGCGAGTGTTTGGGGAGAAGGAGAAGGTTGAAGGTGGGAAAAGGAATTAAATTTTTACTCACATTCAGTTTTAAAGGTAAAATATTCTGTTAAATGGCGACATTCATGGTTACCTCTCAATAAAAATAGTGTGTTTGGGTAATTAATTTTCAATGCCCATAAATAGAGAACACATTCAATACTGAAATATCCTCTATCAACATAATCACCAAGAAATAAATACTTCGTGGTTGAAGGGGAACCTCCAACTTCAAATAATTTCATTAAATCGTAAAATTGACCATGTATATCACCACATACGGTTGCCGGTGCTTCAATGTTAATCATGGTATCCTCAGCTCGTAATAGTGCGGCACCCTCATTGATTATCCTTAGAGCACAATTTTCATCTATTCTTCCCTCTAGAATGAAATGATTTTTCAACACTTCTGGACGAGGTTTATTAGTCTTTGAATCATAGACTTCTCCAATGGTTAACTTATTTGGTGGTGGTAGAGGTACACTTTTGATCACTCTCTCGGTTGTAGATAACTTGCTGGATGTAGTTGAATGTGATGAATTTGAAGTTGTTGTTACACCACCACCAGAAGACATTTTGGCCTTTGAAGGTTAATTTAAATTCACAATATATATTATAAATACAGTACTACATCCAGTTATGTTGTACCCAGTTAGGTTGTATTTTAGCAAAAAAGTCCTAGCATAACGAGACATGCGCTGAAACTGAAAAGTCTGTGATGCAGTAATCTTGAGTACCTAAAATTGTCCATCGTTTGTTTTGTCATCAGATAAAGCGCGTTATTCAAATAAAGGTAAAATCTTGCCTTTAATTGTTCACATTGATTCTAATCAACTGAATTTACATTCATTAGCTAGACTTTTCAATCAATTTATAACTTGCATCTATTAAAGAGTCTTGGGGGTTAGTAAGGTTAACCTTGACAGTTTAATCATTGATTTTAGTTCAATTTCCTTAAAACTGTCTTCTTGGCCCTTCATGTAAATTTAATCTTATTGAACTTATTGTTAGCTTCCTTCAGATCATTTTTAAACATAAAATTGCATTCAATTGAGACGATTTAATTGTAGATTTGATTATTGTTTAGCAAAATTGTTTGGTTCATCTCTGGTAGCCAAACTGGTGACATCTATGATTTGAAGACAGCACATATGCTCATCAGCATTAAAACGTGGATCATTTAGAAGCCGCTTCTTAAGTGATTTGTTTATTAATTGGCTGTTTATCTAATATTTTTAATTATTGTAGTACATCTTTATTTTTAAATTTGTAAACCCTAGCTTCTTATAACTATGGATGATAAGAAGCCATTCATTGCCCCTGAGATTCAGGATAATCCAAAAGGATGGGGACCTAGTTCAATAGCTGAAGCTTACAAAGATATGCCTTACCAGCCCTTCTCTAAATCAGATAGACTTGGAAAGGTATGTTCAATTATAATTTTTGTTTAAATGTCTTTATTGTTTAAATCTTGAATGTTTTCTCACCTTAGATTGCTGATTGGACTAATCAAACTTATGCTGATAAACGTATGGCTAGTAAATATGCTTCACAATTCGGAATCGGAGCTCAATATGCTTACATTCAAGAGGATGATGAAAGCTCATTCCAGTTGGTTGATGCCGGCAGAGGAACTACTAAAGTTCAAAGAGGTAAACTTAAGATTGGTCAAAGAGTTCGACCTCGAGGAGGTAAAGCTGGACCTGGTGGAATGCAAGTATTATCTAAAGGTCTTAGAGGCACTGGTCGAGGTATGGGTGGTCAAACTAGGGGTAATAAATGGCCTACAAAGAATGCTGGTATGAAGGGTAGATACGATCAAAAGGGTGCTGCTGCTATGAAGAAAAGGGAAGCTTCTGTTGCTATTAAATCTACATGGAAGATAATTGAAGAAATGGACTTTCCTAGATTAGGAAAACTATCTTTACCTGCGGTTATCGAACCTAAAGATATAAAAATGTGCGGAGCAATGGACTTCTATGATAAGACGTACGATCGAGTAACCTGTAAAAATGAAAAAAGATTAATTAGAGTAAACAGAATCTTCCACAAAGTTACGACAACTGATGATCCAATCATCCGTCAATTATCTAAAACCGAAGGAAATATTTATGCCACTGATGCCATTGTTGCAACATTAATGTGTGCCACTCGGTCTGTCATTTCATGGGATTTACTTGTTCAAAAAGTTGGAGATAAATTATTTTTTGATAAAAGAGATGACCCCGATCTTGATCTGCTTACTGTTAACGAAACAGCTGCTGATCCACCGTATTATGACGAAGATAACAAAAACAGTATCAATTGGCCTAAAAATCTTGCTCTAGAGGCTACTTTCATCAATCATAACTTTTCTCAGCAAGTTCTTAAACAAGGAGAAGAACGTTATGAATTCCCTGAGAAAAATCCGTTTATATCAGAAGATGAAGAAATTGAACAAGTAGCCTCTGTTGGTTATCGTTATCGTAAATTTGATCTTGGCGATGGTATTGAACTTATATGTCGATGTGAACATGACGCTGTTTATGGATCTAATAAAAATGAAATTCAATTCATGAACATTAAAGCTCTAAATGAGTGGGATTCAAGATTTTCAGGTGGAATCGATTGGCGTCAAAAATTGGATGTTCAAAGAGGAGCTGTTTTAGCCAATGAATTGAAAAATAATTCATGTAAACTTGGAAAATGGACTGTTCAGGCTCTTCTTGCTGGCTCTGACTATCTTAAATTCGGGTATGTAGTAATTTCGTCTAAGGTTTTATCTATTCTCTGCTTTTAAATTTTTACTGATTTGAAAATTTATTTCCTTTATAGTTACGTTTCTCGAGTCCACGCTCGTGATAGTACTAAACATTCAATCCTTGGTACTCAACAGTTCAAGCCAAAAGAATTCGCAGACCAAATCAACTTAAACATGGATAATGCTTGGGGTGTCTTGCGTTATATTATCGATACATGTATGAAGCTACCCGAAGGAAAATACCTTATCCTTAAAGATCCAAACAAGCCAGCTTTACTTTTGTACGATATTCCAAACGATACTTTTGAAACTGATGATGGGGAAAGTGGATCTGGCGATGATGACGACAACGGACTTGACAATTAATGATCTTCCCTGTTCTAATTTATCATCTTCATTTCCTTTTTGTGTAAAACGATGATAATATAAATTAACAAATTGATTTCAAATCTTAAACGTGCCTTCCGCTTTAGTTATGTTTGCTTCGGTTTTTTAAATCCAAAATTTCTTTTATTCCACCATTTACAGTGAAGCCTGATTTAAAGGTTTAGTAATAATTATTAATGATTAAATCATTAACCTTAGGCTTTTCAACTCCAATCATATGGTTTCAACTGTAATATAAGTTGTAATAGGTCGTTATAATTATTAATCCTTGTTGAAATTGAAGGTTAACATACTTTTATGTAATGGTCAATATTACATGGTTATGAATCAAATTTAACTTTATTCAATGAGAAATCCCAACTCTGATTACGTCAGATTTGCGCGAGTTGAATTAAGTTTCTTATTCAATGAGCTTATTATAAGGCAAACAAACAGATCGATAAAGATTTGATTAAAGGAAAGTATCTCTATTTAAAGATTTCACTAGGAAAAAAGTTGAAATCATTAACATGAAGAGCAATAATCAGCTGATCTGGAACTTAATTTACATAAAAAATTTACACGCATTTCTTCCTTATAAAATCATCACATCCAGTATATATTTAAAGCAATATATTGAGGCTCAATAGTCGTGATAACAACCAAACTGGCATTAAGAGAGTAAATCAATTCAGTAAACAATTATACAGATTGATATCTTAACAAAAGAGTAAAATAATTTTAAATTTCAACGAATAATATTTCAAATGATTGACCCAGATTCATTGAATACATGGATTATCGGTATTAGAGTGGCACAATTATTTCCATATCGAATGGACCAAACATAATTCCCTAGAATAAAAATCTTATAAATCTTATAAATTCCAATAATTTTGTAACTTGTTTACGAATCAGAACCCAATTACTTCACTGAATTATCAAAACATGCTAAAGTTATCATATTACTAAGAATAAAAACAAACAAGTGAACTAACAATGAATTTAAAAAGTTATACAATGTTAACTGAATGATTTGGTATTAACAACTAAGGAAATGAAATGTAACAATTGAAGGATTTATTTATAATCTCAAAAAGTGAGATTTGGTTGAATGAAAAGATGAATAGCAATATGAAATTGTTATTTTCATGAAAAGAGTTGCTTTGAAACAATTTGTATCCAAGGGAAACCAATGAATAAGAATAAGATTTATAAATTGACTTGTTAATCGTCAATGGTTAATGTAATGGGTTCAATGGACTTCATGGTCAATCATATCAATATGTATTTTTTTGGTCGTCTTAACCATTTGACGACGCTAATGATGACAATGAGGACTTTATATCAACCATGTAATACACTCCATTAATATTGACATCTTTTTTTCTTCATCTTCCTCTTCATCTTTTCATCTTTTCCCTCTTCATTCATTCATCTTTCTTGTGTAACTGACTAAATCCTTAAAAATATTAATCGATGGGCAAAAAAGCCAATAATAGCTGTTACACTCTGAATTATGGGATAACATGTACATTAACATTTGGTCATCATCAGCAACAATTGTTGGTATTTCTTGCTCTTACATCATGCACAAAGTCAAAGATCCAAAGATGATGATAACGGTGAAAAAACACCCAAAAAGAGGATTGAATTTAACTTTTTTGATACTTTCACTTGTTGAATGTTGTTACATTTACACTTTTTTACATGTTAATTTTTTCCTCATCAGATTTCAATTACCTTTCAGTGGGAAGACCGATGAATTTATGGTTATATTTCAAGGAATTAACTTTTTTTTCATCATCATAACCATAACCATAATTATCATCATAGTCACCAACATAATCACCTAATCATCAACGGCAATAACATTGACTCTGTGAGGCGACCCCCGTTTTAACTGATGATGTAAACCCAATAAACGGAAGCTTTAATGCTTTTTAACTCTTTTCACTATTTTCAACTTAAATCATTTAACTTATTTGATATGAATGGCAAACATTTGAAATGAAACCAGATTCAGAAAAAATCTGGTTCAGTTTGTTTTGTGTAGGCTTAACATTGTTAATAAAAGTGAATTAAACCAATTTTGTGTGTTTATCCAGTTATTAATAGATGTATTTACTTGAATTAATATTTGATTTTGATACAATCTAAAATTTAATTTAGTTTCTACAGTTGTTCGAGTAAAATCACAGTATTAATAAATCATCAAAATGAACCCAAAATGAATAATAAACATTGTTATTCCAACTGCAACTGGAGTTGCAAAAACGGGTTAACTCCTTGATCGTTTTTAATTATTGTTAGTTAAGTCAATTATTTTGTTAATTAAGATTGTCCAATTAGCTGACTTGATCAGTTCATTAAACTATTGAATGAACTGAATAGGGTAAAGATTAATAGTCTTTAGTGGCTCAAGATTACACGGGGTTAAGTTTAACATGTGAGTTGTGGTTAGTTAGGGTTAACAAATTAATTTACACATTCAAAGCAGATTAATTGTTAGAGTTGGGCAATTAGATGAATGAGCTTTATCGATTCCAATCCACTCTTTACTGGTTAATCTTAACACCATATAAACGATTTACTATGAAAGTGGTTAATCCATTGAAATGCATTGAATAGACAATAATGACCATTTAACTCCCAGTAAAGCATCTTATACTGATGATCAGTGTAGCTCCACTGATTGACTGGTTCATTATGTTTATTTATGTTGACTGTGCCGTTATTAATATGATTATAATGTGATTAAAATGGTCCATTAAAATGTGACTTGGATTATCATTGGACGTAATGTAAAAGCTAATAATGAAACAAAAGGCTAACAAAGATGAATACGGCTGACCGTCAGTCATTAGCATCATAAATGATCAAACACAAATGGGATAATCACCAAGTTGAACAGCCATTATAAAATGATTTAAATCGTGGATCAGGCCAAATCTCACTTCTTTCACAAGCAAACAGTCAACGAGCTCAATAATCTTAGCCATGTACACATGTGTCCAATATAAATAAACAAATAACTCCTTCTCCTTGCCTCTTATATCCTATCTGAATAATATCATTAACTGATTACTGTTCTTAATGATGTTCAGAATGATGACGATAACGATGTAAGCGACAGTTGAAAGCTAATCCAATTTGAATCGCTGGATGAAAAACCAGAGTAAAAATCGTAACTTGTATGCAGCATTAACCAGTTTTGTGAATGCTTACTCCCATCATCTTGTTACAATTAAAACATTGAATGGAAACAATTTATATTCAAGAAATGAAAAGAAAATTTCAAGAAAATTTGTTTTTTAGGTTTTCATAATTCATCCACATGTTATCCATGTGTGTGTCCCTCAATCCCTCTAGCTGTTACAGTAAACTAGTTTTATAATTGATTTGGTCAATAAATGCAAATAAATACAAACCACAGACTAAAAAGGTCAGTTTCTGGTTATTTAATATAAATCACATCGATTGGGAAACGTGAGTTAACCCAAAGTTTGAATAAAAAATGGTAATGTGGACTTTATAAATATTTGTTTTCATGTTTACATTCCAACAATTTACAAATTTTAATCGCATGATTTCACCATTTAATCAGCTAATGGATAGCTTAACCATCATGCTTTCTGGCCAGATTAGTCGTTTGATTGTTAACGTGATCGGTTGAAAATAATGCGAAATTGAAATATTTATTGCGACAAAATTCAATGTTATTGTACCTTTGTATTTCCTCAACTCCAAGAGTGACTTGGTTTGGGTTAAAGCTTTACATTGACAGGAATCGTTATTCAATAATTTGTTGAATTCAATGTGATTCAAGAATTTGGTTAATCTGTATCATGAATTGCCATAAAAGTTAACTTTTTTTTCACCCAAAAATGTGTTTTGTTTTGGATTATCATTTCAAAACTATGTTAGTCTAACTGAATATTTCCTTTTTTTCAACTTATATTTTACATTGTATTATATTTTTGATGATTAACTTCAACATTGAAAGCTTACCTTTTTTATTCATTCAAGGTCTCACATGGATAAAACTCATTAATCCATCATGTTAGTCAGTCAATTAAAACAAACAGTTGAATCAAGTCCATTAAACGTTAAAGTTGTGGTTAAGGTAAACATTTTGTCCATCTTTTGCTGATCCATCCATGGATTTGGCTTCATATACTTCACCAGATTAATCATCAATCAGATCAGCTAAATTCACTAGTCCAATTACACAGATTTTAGTCAGTCGGTTAAATCTGATTTACTGTTTACCTAGATTAACCAGAAATCTCAAGATTTTCAGCAAACTTTAAGATCATTTCAGCCAAGTCAAGGTTAATTTCATTACTTATCTAGAAATTGCGAGTAAATGGATTGACTGTCTTTTAATTATAGACATTTCAATTTAGTTTCAGTCATGGGATCGTAATAATTTATCTTGCTTTACAATTAAACCTTTGTAAGTCCATAGCAAGTCGACAAAGTAAACAAACCTTAATAAGATGATGCTTCTTAAACGGTTCTTGATCTTTATTATTTAACACTGATCAAACAGACTATTTTTAATATTAACTTGAAGATTAATCAGCAGTTAAAGCTCTATTATTGCGATTTATGAAAATATTGAACCATAATCAGCCGACCGAAGACATGATACTGAAGATCTGTTCAAATCATCTGTGTCAAATCGATGAACGAACACTCAAATGCGCAAAAATGAGTGCATTTGCTGAAGCGCCAAGAAAACGACTCAAACTTTTCTATTGTTCATGGAGTCTTGTGTAAATTGGCTCTAATTGCACCTTAGATCAATAGAAACACATCGAATGATACTTTAAGATCACTTGCAGCCAGCAATAATTCCTTACAGCACTTTGGTTACGATATTCGGACTCTAAATGTACCAAGAACAACTTATTTAGCAAAGAAAACTCATTTTAACATATTTCTTGGTAAATAAAACACTTTTCTGGTTAAACCTAAAAGTTGAATGTAAAGAGTATTGCCAAAGGCTCGAACTTTTGAGTAAAGATTTGAAACTTGGTGGGTTTGTAGGACAATTGAAACTAAATCCATTAGTGTTATCGAAAAGATCATCCGATTGATAGTTTAAGAGAAAATCGAGGTCAAAGTTGAAACTTCGATCGCTGTTTACTCAACTATGGAAATAGGTTTTTTTATCAAACTCATTCTGGCGGCATAAATTTTAATGCGTAACCATAAAATGATCTTATATTGTTGAATAAAATTTTGGTTTTCTGTAAAACAGACAAAGTTCGATTTTTACATAAACGTGTCGCATTCGGTGACCGAAAACTTTAGCGAGCTCAAACTCATTATCCGTCAATGAAAAACAATTGCTCACATCATGGGTCCAATAGTTTTTTCCTTTCGATGACAGTTCGCTTAATTTTGGACATTGGACTAATAACTTTGGACCTAAATATTTCGAGGATGATATCATCTACAAGTATCATTCTTCGATCCATCATTAGATCTCATCATATACTATGATATACCGAAACATTAAATTAATTAAGATTCTGCGAATAAAGTTACAGCATTTGATTTTTCATGTTGTCAGATTTGAGACTTTGTTTATAAAGTTGATGGACACTCAAACACAAATCTAATGATTTTCATGATTAAATGGATTAGCTAGGATTTTATTGCGTGCTCAGTTATATCATCTTATAGTTCATGATGAGATCTAATGATGGGTCGAAGTATGACACTTGTAGGTGATATCATCCTCGAAATATTTAGGTCCAAAGTTATTAGTCCAAAGGCCAAAATTAAGCGAACTGTCTTCGAATGAAAAAAACTATTGGACCCATGATGTGAGCAATTGTTTTTCATTGACGGATAATGAGTTTGAGCTCGCTAAAGTTTTCGGTCACCGAATGCGACACGTTTATGTAAAAATCGAACTTTGTCTGTTTTACAGAAAACCAAAATTTTATTCAACAATATAAGATCATTTTATGGTTACGCATTAAAATTTATGCCGCCAGAATGAGTTTGATAAAAAAACCTATTTCCATAGTTGAGTAAACAGCGATCGAAGTTTCAACTTTGACCTCGATTTTCTCTTAAACTATCAATCGGATGATCTTTTCGATAACACTAATGGATTTAGTTTCAATTGTCCTACAAACCCACCAAGTTTCAAATCTTTACTCAAAAGTTCGAGCCTTTGGCAATACTCTTTACATTCAACTTTTAGGTTTAACCAGAAAAGTGTTTTATTTACCAAGAAATATGTTAAAATGAGTTTTCTTTGCTAAATAAGTTGTTCTTGGTACATTTAGAGTCCGAATATCGTAACCAAAGTGCTGTAAGGAATTATTGCTGGCTGCAAGTGATCTTAAAGTATCATTCGATGTGTTTCTATTGATCTAAGGTGCAATTAGAGCCAATTTACACAAGACTCCATGAACAATAGAAAAGTTTGAGTCGTTTTCTTGCCGCTTTAGCATATCGATTACGATATGAACGGTTCAATTTAACGAATCATGTGTTTCAATATTAAACCCAACCGTTCAAAGTTGTCTTGTTATCTCAACTAAAAGTGCAATAATGATTGAGGAGTGTATTTTGCAGTCCTTTATTGCGCTAAATTCACTTTGCCCTCAGCCCATCAACTGATTCATTATCGATAGAATCAGGAATCATCATATTATTGCATTAATTTCAGCTATGAACACAAGATTAACTTGAAATAAAGATTCAGATCGCAAACTACCGATGGAGTATTTCTTGGAATTGAATTGGCACCTGGTTGCGTTACCGACAAATACAAAGTCTAATAATAAGTTATGATTTAATTATCTAACTGTTTGTAATAGTTTACAATTTACTGTTCTTGATTTGTTCAATTCCTATCTTAACCATTGAACAATGGCCAAGATCATATTAAATATGAGTTTTGAGATACGCGAGTTGTAAAAATGTATGTTAATGAATATAGACAGTTATTGTTGTTGTTCAATTTGATTGTTTTTATTATTATAGCTTATTTTTTCTTGATTTAAGCAAATTGTTATTGTTTTGTACATTTTACATTTATTTGAGAGTTTTGTATTTAATGACAAAAAAGAGGCAAATTTACTTTCGGTAAAATTGAATATAAAAGTATAAAAAGAATGATATTTCATTTTTGTTCACAATTGTCTGACTAGTTTAGCTGTGTTTGTCGAGGATTGAGATGAGTATTTACAATTTGTTTTGTTAAATTTGATTTCTTCAAGTTTCGAGATTCTAAATATCTCTTAAGAAGGAAAATTTTGATTTGATTAATTTTTTTAAATGACAAGATGTACTACAAATAATTATTGGATTAAGAACAGAGTTGATGAAGATACACATGAATGATGTTATCCTTGCTGTCTGCCAGAAGAGAGCTTCATTAGATGAGATTGGTTTAAAGTAGAAATACAAATTAACTAGATGATGAGGAAGAAATGATAGTGCAAATAGTCCAACCAGAAGGAAAGCCAAACGGATAGTAAAGGTTGCCTTGCGGAGAGCGCGATCTTTGGATGTTTTACGGTAAGTTAATTTATTTTTAACATTGTAAACCAATTTACGGGCCACAATGGTATAACAATACGAGGTGATTAAGATTGGAATCAGGAAGAAGATGATTGTCTTCAGTGCGGTCAGTATTTGGGGTCCAGGCTTGGGAAGAAAGGTAAATCCTGGTGTGCATATGAGTAGAGTTGAACCCGAGTCCAGTTGTGTTCGGGTTAATCGAGATGATAGGGATGTTGGCAAGGCTAGCATTATTGATATTAGCCAGATTAAATAGATTGTTGCCAGGGCTAGGTTACGATGTTTACGGTCAACTTGTTTCTGCATCCAGGCAACAGCTGATAAAACGGCAAGGTACCGATCAAGAGAGACAGCAATCAGCGTTAAGGAAGAAACAGAGACTGAAATGTCTCGTAGAGTGTCCGATAAAATACACATTGAAGAGGCAAGTGTTGGTGTTATAAATGATGTTGAGCTGGGTGAAGATGTATTGGAAGACGAATGATCATTTGGTAAGGTTTCCGTTACATATGTTGATAATAGCATTGGTATAAGGCCTAAGATTGTACAAAGATCACCAAGAGCAAGGCAAAGAGTGTAAATTGTTGATGAAGTTACGGGTATTTGTTTGCGTAAAATTGTCACAATTAACCACAGGTTACCCAAAAGACCGGTAAAAAAGATGGGAGCAAATAAAATGGAAACAATTATTACTTCAGCTTTACCATTGTATTCATTGCGGATCCAATCAACATCAAATAATTTCAACATGACGATAATTATAGTTGACCCAGTGGATGATTTAACCTTAAATAAAGATGTGTGTTGGCAAATAATTAACTGGAACAATTAAAAAACACTTAAATTAATATTTAACACTGCTAGTTGGTTGACTAGGGGTAGACAAAAGTAGCTCAGAAGAAGCCAAAAACAGATGTTTTAGATTTAGCGCGTAAACCTTTATGTCATGTGAACATGTTAACAGTTGTTTCAATAGTGAATTGAAATTTACTTGCATTGACCATTAAGTAGTCTAGAACTAAAATTTTATTCAATTCAGAATAGATTACATGCGTAATTATCAACTGAACTTTTCTTCCCTCCCTTAACCATTTTAACATTGAATGGACATCAACATAACTTACAGGTTAAACAGTTTCTTTAAAGTCCAATACTATTAGGGATTTGACTAAAAAAACTGACCGTCTAATGTCAATGAAACTTACAGTTTTGTTGAGTTTGTGTTGTAATATGAATCAGTAATTTGTTACGTTCCCAGATTTAATTTGAAACCTGATTAATACAATGATTACGTATTCAACAAGTTGCCAACAGTTGTAACACTTGTATATAAATATCATCGAAATGAAAGTATTTTCACTTTACCTTTTCTCACCAAAAATGATCAAGTTCAAGTTGACCATTTTTTAGTTTATTAATCAATGATTTATTGTTCAATTGAAAAGACTTTTTTTATTGAAGTCTTAGTAGTCAAGTTTGGCTATTGATTAGCTTAATCTATTCAAATCCTAATGATTTAACCTCTCAATTTTTCCAAATTAGCTTATGCCCATAAGTTAGAGCAATCAATTTCATTCATTATTTGTAAAGATGTTGATTTTCACTGGAAAGGATTCGCATTCAGTAAATCAGTGTCAAAGTCCTCATCAATCTGCTAAATTGACTGTCAAGGATTTAAAGCCTTAAAAATTTAAATTCAACTCTTTGATATTCAAATATTTAGCTTTCATTTTTCATGATAATTCTTGGAGGGTCACTTTCCAAATTAAACAGGATATTTTTCAAGATTCTAAAAAAATAACATAACAAATAACAGAAAATAATTCCTATTTACAATATAATAATGCTACTTTATAAACTGTTAATCTTAAAATTAAATAACGTCAAGTAATCATAACAATATAGCAATCTTTACCAGACTCTACATATAGACTTGTCATAAAATAAGAACGATATTCATAAAATATTATCTAAAAATTTCTGCATAACATTATGAGCACATCAATCGGAAAATTTTGAAATTTTCATAACGGCTATATTCCTGTTTCGCCAATTCTTTAAGCAAACAAACACTTTAAAACACAACAATATTTCGAAAATCTCTCTGATCGACAGTTTTAGAGAAATTTGAGGACAAGGTTGAAAATTTAATCGTGTTTTACTCAATCATGAAAGCATATTTTTCATGAAACTCATTTTACTGGTGTAATTTTTAATGATCAATCAGAAAATGCTTTTATTTTGTGAAATACATTTTCCTGTTTCTGTTAAACACGCCAGTTCGATTTTCAGTTGAACTGAATGCTTGCTGTGTCCGTAATAGTTAGAGAGATGGAACTTATTTTTTGTCTATAAAAATTTTTGACCCACATCAGCTATCGAAAGCGGTTAGGCTTTACTTTTACGGACAAAGGCGTTAACATCAGAACAGATGATGAGAACTTTAAACTTTGCTCCAATCAAATTAATCCTTTCAATGTTGTTTTAGATGGTCACGAAATTGGATGAACATAATGAATAAAAAGATGGAAAACACTAGAAAAAACATGGTGATATAAGTGATTCTAAAGAAGACAGTAAATATGCTTTCTCGAACATTGAAAGCTTGTACAGCCTCGCAAAGATTGTTTTTTCATGATGAGGAATGAAGATTTTTCAACAGTTTAATGCCTTTTAATTTTAATCTGAAAATTAGTTCAGCCGAAGATGAATAGGAATCAGGAATGGAACTAGCAAAATATTTCTCGAATTAAGTCAAAAACCATGAATTTTACTTATACCATTGTTTGCGCTTTTTTCTTGATTTTTTAATTGGTTAGATAAAGTGTGTTTTTTAAGAAATCTCTCCATATGTTCTAATGTTAACGCCTTTGTCCGTAAAAGTAAAGCCTTACCTCGAAAGCTATTTACAATTTATCAACTGTTCTCTTGATTTTGACCAAAGATCTAAGAAATTGAGCCACAATGTTTCGAGAATGGTAGTACAAACATCATTTTTTGACCATTCATTAGATTTCATCATGTGCTATTGTATATTGAAATAAAAAATTGGTTATAGTATTATCTATGTTGCCAGATCTTATGCTTGATTTATAAAAAGACAAAAGCTTACATCCAAGTACTTTGGTTTAGAACCTTTCAAGTAACCAAACGTGTGTTAAAGTTTAGCGTGTAGAGTCATTTGTACAATTCTGCTTAATTAGCCCATGAGAACATAAGCCATTAAAACATAAGCCCAAGTATAAGTTTATTTGGGTGACGAGTCATCTCACCAAAAATGAATTGGCCACAAAACAGCCAAGTCCAAAACGCCCAAAGTCAAAACAGCCAAATACAAAGCTGCTTAAATCAAATATAATAAAACTACTTAAATGATCAGATTTGTTAGGGGTATCTAAAAGTACTTTTGTTTTTTACCACTGACTTTTGCTTCAATTTTGAATAAGTTTGACTTGATCAATAGACTCAATAATTTTAAGGACACAAGAGCATCGACATAGGTGTATGTAGACCACTTTTTCATTTGTTAAAAGAAAGCAAATCAAAAGTAAAAGACTGTATCAATACCCATAGAAAGGTTTTTTTGGACTTTTTTGCAATATGAATTGATATAATTTAAGCAGCTTTGTTATGGACTGTTTTGACTTTGGCTGTTTTGTGCCTTTACCCCAAAAATAATGCTTTTTATCGATAACTTTGGTCAATATTTAAATTCATATGGATAAATGAGCGATGCCTCAACAGTACTAAAAGAAACCAAATGACAAATTTTGAAGTCAATTTCATCAACGATTGTCCACCAGACAAAATTTTTAAATAAGAATTTGCGTTTTTAAATGTGGATTGAATTTACAGAATGTACACAGTGAAAATAAATTTGCGATCAGTCATGATCGGGGCATAACTTGTTATATTAAGATCATGTAGCAACTATGAAAAACTTTTTTCGCAACTCAACACAACTGAACAGCAACTCAGAGATCATTTGCGAATCAGTAATGCATCGTAAACATGAAATTGAACTGATGAAATTGACATGGATTGACATTGATCATTGAATTCAGGAAAACTGAAATCAAGACGAGACTTCCGTTTGTTAAGCCTATAGAGTTGCTATCCCTTTTCAATTAAGTGAATAATAAAGTTAATTGTTAAATTTAACCCTTAAATATTAAGTTTTTTCAATAAGTCACTCGGCGCACGCCGAAACTAGCTGTGGCTAATGAGAAGAGAAGTGAGCGGACGAGGATTTCTTATGACTTACCCAAAATCGAGGTATTTTAAAATTGATTTCAATTTGTCTCAAAGCTCATTGGGTTGTGAAGCTTTTAGTGAGCCTTCTTAATCATTCAAATTGTCCAACGTTAACTTATGCCGGTCATCAATGAAGTGAGATCATTATAAAAGTTAGTTTTAGAACCAAATTTCGTTTTAAATGTTCTAAAATTTAGGACAATATGAAAGTACAGTAAATTCACACTTATTTGGAAAAAACCAAGAAATTAAATCATTATCTTTTCTCGGATTGAAAAAATTCATGTATGGAGTGAAAAAAATGGCGTTGAAATTATTAGCGCTATATAATTGGTGAGCCAACGCGAAAAGTTGAATATTTAATAAGTAACTCACGCCTTGATGGTAAGATATACGTTTGGAGCTCAGTAACATTGTGAATAATTTATAAAATCTAATGAAAAGATTCACATTTTCAGATGACAAAGTTTATTCCAAGGATCTGGTTTATCATGTAAGAACAGAACCTTTAGATGGATCTGTTTTACTCAAGGTTTTTCCAAATTTAAGGGTAAGTTGTCAGAATAATTGAAATTCGATCGTGCGTTTAAATTAATTTCATTATTTATCTAACAACATAGATCGTTCATATCAATTTAACATTTGTCATTGAGAGAAAGAAGAGATGAGGAGCAAAGGGGAAATTAATAGAATTATCATTCATCGATCGAAACATGTTTAGAAAGATAATAAAATCATTCAACAATTGATTTGATGAATCAGTTGAGAATATAACGAATTCAATAAAATATGTGTCACAGTTAATTTACAAACATATGTCTTATTTTGAGAAATAAAACTCTCTGTTTCTGTACAGCAGATCACTTCAATTTTCAGTCAAACCTTTTTGTGTGTGTGACAAAAACAAACAAAAAGTGTTCTGCTTATAAGAAAATAAGATCATTTTATGGTTGGCCATCAAAAGTTACATCAGGGAAATAAGTTTCATGAAAAAATTTGGTTCCATAATTGAAAAAAAGACGATCGAAGTTTCAACTTGAGCCTCAATTTTCCCGAAAACTGTTGGCCAGAAAAAAATTTTAATTGCATAAATGGACTCAGTTTTTATGTCTCTATAAACCCACAAAGATCCCAAATCATATGTAACAAACCTAATATTATTTTATCATTTATTTTTGATTTTTATTCGTCTATTTGCCTGATTATTCGCCTTTTTACCGATACTCGCCTATTTGCCGGGTATTCGCCTTTTACTCCGGTCCCAACTTTTTGATTTTAACATTAACAGCTGTTTGTAAAAGGATACGAGCGTTTTCTTCAACTCTATATCTTTTAGGTAAATGCACACGAAAGTGTTTAAGTACTCCTTCAAAATCGAGTAAAAGAAGCTCTTTTCGGGATAATAGTAGAAGGGCAATGGCAACTTGAAAAATGGTCTCCATTCCTTGGAGTAAAAATAAGTCAAGTATATAAAATACAACATGAAGAGGAAATTTAGCACTGAAAAGCGTTAAAAACCATTGGGAGGCGTACATGTGAGCTTCAATACCAGATGCAACGAAATGTTGGTGTAAATCAGGAATAAAATCTTCCATTATTCTCTCTAGTTGATAAAATCGTAGCTGTAACTCCTCAAAACCAGAACGGAATAAATTACGAACACCATATTGGTTCATGATTTTGACCAGAAGACAGAATGCTTGTTCCTCTGGCATATGAAGAAGCAAAGCTGCCGTCATGAAAGTTAATCCTTGACAATAACCAATCTCTTGATCATAAATTGAATATGCTTTACACAACCGATAAAGTGAATCTTGTCCAGATGAACCAGATTCCTTGAAATACTCATTGGCGGGGAATGTTCTGTTTGTATCTTTACGGATAAAAAGTTCAAATGGAGTTTCCTTTGTGATTAAAACTCTATACTCTTCCATAAGAGCTAAGTCATCTTGACAACAAGCTAATAATTGCCACACTTCACCTCTTAAGGCTTCTGGTACACCTCTTTTAACCAATTCTGCTAGGCCTTTGGGTCGTTGATTAAGATCTTTTCTCCATTTGGCAAGAACATCGGCCCATCCTTGCAATTCAACTTCACTACATTCCTTAGACACCTCACCTGAACCACTTAAAAGAGGTTCATCATTGTCCGAGTCTTCTTCCTCTGGAGCTGCAACCAAACTCGGTGGATCAGCTTTTGATTTGTCAAAAGCTGAAGGAAAATTTAAATTAACCAAGTGATTTGGAATCAATTCGAATATCAACGAATGCGAATAAGACATTAAAATTAGAGAATTGAATGTTGGGCAAAACTTCAATTCAGGATCGAACTCCAATCGTTAAGCATTAAAATCTTGATCCATCTTAATCCTTAACTTGTGGATTAGGACCCTTTGTTTACTCTAAGCAGGATTGTCTAAATGACTCACCACTTCAAACTTGGACGCATGTTTGGCCACTTGAAAGGTCGATATCAAAATTTCAAAATTTTCCACACTATAAAAACAGACTAGAAACAAGTCAACCAAAGTTTAACCAATGTTTACTAGTTCAGTTCAGTTTTTTCAGTCGAACCGAACAGATCGTTTTTAAACTCAACTTGTACAGGCTAGTAACTCGGGTTAACTTAAACTAGTGATAGTAGCTTTTGCAAACTTTTTATATTGATCCATTTTTAGTGAACACGTCTACAACCGATTCATTCCTTGTAGTTTTTTAGTGCCTCATTGGTGTACTTCGGTGACAATATTGCTAAATTTTTAGTAAATTCATCTACAATCCATTCATTTCTTGGTGTTATTTTGGGACAATGTCTATAGATAAACTTCCAACAGAAATTTTAGACTTCATCTTTGACAAGCTCACCGAGCTAAATGATATTGTAAACTGCTTTCAAGGTATGTATAAACAGTGTTACTTTATTGTATTTTGATTAACTATTACAAGTGCAGCCCCGATCATGATTGATCGCAAATTTATTTTCACTGTGTACGATAAATTCAATCCACATTTGAAGACTCAAATTCTGAGTTAAAAATTTTTTAGATGAACAATCGTTGGTGCCATTGACTTCAAAGTCGTCTGATCTCTTTTACAGTCTCTAGTACAGTTGAGGCACCAAATTATTAATCAAACTCTTTACTTGAAAGACAGTTTTGCATTTATTCCTAGTTCAACAATAAACCATCAAATTAAAAACCAAAAAGTTTTCCTCCCAAACACAATGCTAAAAAATACGGATTCTGCATTTTTTCCCCATACCCTGTTTAAACGGGAATTTCTCAGTAACCTGAATTCTGATTAACCTCTGACTATTTTTCGGACATGTAGTTCAATCGTGGCTTTCAGTCTGTGACAAAATTCCCTCGTAGAAACCTTTCCGTTTATTTACAATTTTTACACAAAAATTTTATGTTTTGACTTTATATATTGTATAGATAATTTGATAATTAATTGATGTCTTTTTACAGTCTGCGAAAGATGGAGTTATATCATTGGTGAGCGAACTCACAAAGTTAAATATTTAATAAGTAACCCACGGCTTTTTGGTAAGATATACGTTTGAAACTCGTTAACATCGTGAATAATTTATGAAATCTAATGAAAGGATTTACATTTTCAGATGACAAAGTTTATTCCAAGGATCTTGTTTATAATGGGAGAACAGAACCTTTAGATGGATCTGTTTTACTCAAGGTTTTTCCAAATTTAAGGGTAAGTTGTCAGAATAATTGCAATTCGATCGTGCGTTTAAATTAATTTCATTATTTATCTAACAACATAGATTGCTGACATTTCCTTGCCATACAGAATAAGAAAAAAATATGACATTTCTAATTTAGTTTTGGAGCTGTTGAGAAATGGCAAACACATCAAAGGATTAATAGAAGTTCCGTTGATGAAATATGTGGATATATTCAAAAATAGAACAGCTCTTGAAATGTTGTGTATCAGCCGCCTACCCGATGAGATACCTATAAGTGACATTAATGAAAGTGTGAAACAGCTCTACACGTGTTCGCATCCTGTCCCAATGTCTGACTTCAGCAAACTAATACATTTTTTGCCGAGTTTAGAACGATTGCAAGCAAAAATTCGCTATGATAACCAAGGTGAGTTTAAATTTAATTTTAATAGAAATATGCTTGAAACTTCATGACGGCAGCTTTGCTTCTTCATGTGCCAGAGGAACAAGAACTCTGTCTTCTGGTCAGAATAATGCATCAATATCGTGTGCGAAATCTATTCCGTTCCGGTTTTGAGGAGTTACAACTTCAATTTTATCAACTAGAGAGAATAATGAAAGATTTTATTCCTGATTTACATCAACATTTCGTTGCATCTGGTATTGAAGCTCACATGTATGCCTCCCAATGGTTTATAACGCTATTCAGTGCTAAATTTCCTCTTCATGTTGTATTTTATATACTTGACTTATTTTTACTCCAAGGAATGGAGACCATTTTTCAAGTTGCCATTGCCCTTCTACTATTATCCCGAAAAGAGCTTCTTTTACTCGATTTTGAAGGAGTACTTAAACACTTTCGTGTGCATTTACCTAAAAGATATAGAGTTGAAGAAAACGCTCGTATCCTTTTACAAACAGCTGTTAATGTTAAAATCAAAAAGTTGACTAAATACGAAAAAGATTACCAAGCGACCAAAGCAAATCGTGTCGATCCAGTTGAAAGATTGAAAAAGGAAAATAGCCCATGACCTAGTAAATAGTAAAATTCATTTACGAAGACAATTAGACGTTTCTAAGGATAATGTTGACTCTCTACAGAAAGAGCTATTAGCTACTAAAAAATTATTAGTTGACACCGAAGAAGAAAAGAAAAGACTGGAGGAAGAGATAAGTCGAGTAAAAGAAGTGTTCAGAAGAGCAACAGCCAAAACTGATGTTGATATTAAAAGAGATGCCAATGGAGTCCAAACTAAGAGAACTGGAATTGGAACTAGCACAAACTAAATTAGCTTTGCTTGAAGCTGAATGCCAAAATCAAGAGCTTAAATTTAATTTTAATATAAATGTTTTTCTAATTACCCTTTTTCTTGCGTTTTCATGTGATGTAGATGCTGGTTATGATGGCCCAAAACTTATGAACCTTAAAATAGCTGAACTGGATCTTAGAGCGAATTCATTACCAGGCCTTCTACAGTTTGGATTGGAGTTACTTGATGCTTGCCCGGCTCTAGTAAGCGCACATGTTTACGCTTTCACCTCTGCAGTTATCGTCGAAGATACAACTAAAAATGAAAATATGCGAGATTTAGTCTTGCAATTTGTAAGTATGAAATTTCCTTGAAATATTCATTTTCCTTTGTGAAGAAATCATTTTAATCGGCAATAGATTCCAATGAACTGCTTTAGATGATATGAGTCTCTCACAATACTTTTATATTTACATGATATCTAATGAATAACATGCATTTCTGATTTAACAATACAGAGAGAGGCAGTAGCGTGGCATTCCCAAATAGATTTATTGGCCAAGTATCCGAATCTAAAGCATTTGGCGTTACGATGTAATTTGACTTTGAGGGATGATCATATCCACGATATTCTATCAACTTTACCAAAACTGGTGTTACTTGATGTTCGTGGTTCTCCTCGATTAACTCGTAGATCTGCGCGTTTCGTTGAAGATTATTGTGAACGGCATGGACGATCGATTTATTTTTATTTCAAAAAAGAAGATCGCGAGCAAATTGAGAAAGATTGGCCACATTTGTCAACTCGACAAGAAATAATTAGCCGTGGATTCGATTTCATGGCAAACTGTTTTCTCAAAGACAATGACACATTACCATATTTTTTGGATCCTATGGATGACTAACAATACCAAATTAAAATTACCAAGCGACTAAAGCAAATCGTGTCGATCCAGTTGAAAGATTGAAAAAGGAAAATAAAAAGCTA
This sequence comes from Tetranychus urticae, assembly GCF_000239435.1. Next base: position 3,587,355 of record NW_015449933.1, read on the forward strand.
TTAGAAAGTAACATGAGATTGGAGCAGGAAAATAGCCCATGAGTAAATAGTAAAATTCATTTACGAAGACAATTAGACGTTTCCGAGGATAAAGTTGACTCTACAATACAATATTTCACTCGTATCACAATTCACAAAAAACTTTTACCAATAACACAAATACCAATCTTCTTTTCATGTTTATCAAATTACTGACACCAATTATTGATTTGAATTTTGAAAATTTCACCTTAACAAATTCCATTTCAATTTTGAATCTCATTTATAAATGTATGCTAACAACAAAGCTTGTAATAATTATTTGTATGAGGTTTGTTTAAGTCATTAAACTGTCTGTTTGTACAATATTTTTCACTCACATCGTATCTTAATTCACAAAAAAACACTTGCGTGAAACATTCGCTCACACTAACATTATACAGACTTAACCGAATCTCAACAAATTAATGTGATTTGCTTGACCTCTCCTATTAGATTCAAGGTTGCAGTTAATGAATCTTAAAAGTGGTTTATTAATTTAATATTTACTACGAATCATATCAAGTGTGACTGCGTTAATATTCGTACAGTTGCAAATGCATTGTTTTGTTAACAGTCAAAATGCAATTAGTATTCATTCCCTGTAACTTTGTGTTACACATAGAGATTGACGATTCTCGATTAATCAGGTAATCGATATTTTTAGCGATTAGCGCAAGGGAATCGATTATATCGATGCTTAATCAAGGTAGCAAATATTAAACCTTGAAGCATTCAAGCAACATCTCCAACATTGAAGCTCTTCTTTACATGAAGGAAGTGTCGATTCGATTTTAAGATCGATCTGATCCATCTTTCTCGCTCAAAAATTGATCCATCTCAACCGAGAGAAAATCAATCTCCTTAAAAACCCGTGCTTTCGAGCCAGGAGACGCTTTTATAGATCCGCTGATACTTTTTTTGAAAAAATGAAGAAATGAAGTGTTTTTTAGGTATTTTTTCTGAAATAAATGTGCTTTTAACAATCGAAAATCGATGGATTTCTGAGCAAAATCGATATCAGTAAAAAATGGCAATCACACATCCCTACTTTACATCAATAGAGTACAAATTAGTCTTTTGCATAGCACTGAAATCACTGGAAGTCGAGTATTTTAATTCTGAGTTGCTAAAATTATGCCGAATGTCCTTTTATTTTTTCTTCAAACTTTTAATCGCAAAATTCGCGAGTTTTTAGCTCATGTGAAGCTTATCGATTCTCGCAAGAACTAATCGAGTATCTTGCCCGCCAATGAGTATTTCAAGGAATCTGGTTCATCTGGACAAGATTCACTTTATCGGTTGTGTAAAGCATATTCAATTTATGATCAAGAGATTGGTTATTGTCAAGGATTAACTTTCATGACGGCAGCTTTGCTTCTTCATATGCCAGAGGAACAAGCATTCTGTCTTCTGGTCAAAATCATGAACAAATATGGTGTTCGTAATTTATTCCGTTCCGATTTGAGGAGTTATAACATCAAATTTTATCAACTAGAGAGAATAATGAAAGATTTTATTCCTGATTTACATCAACATTTCGTTGCATCTGGTATTGAAGCTCACATGTATGCCTCCCAATGGTTTTTAACGCTTTTCAGTGCTAAATTTCCTCTTCATGTTGTATTTTATATACTTGACTTATTTTTACTCCAAGGAATGGAGACCATTTTTCAAGTTGCCATTGCCCTTCTACTATTATCCCGAAAAGAGCTTCTTTTACTCGATTTTGAAGGATGAAGGATCCTTTGATGTGTTTGCCATTTCTCAACAGCTCCAAAGCCTAATTAGAAATGTCATATTTTTTTCTTATCCTGTATGGCGGGGAAATGTCAGCGATCTATGTTGTTAGTTAAATAATGAAATTAATTTAAACGAACGATCGAATTGTAATTATTCTGACAACTTACCCTTAAATTTGGAAAAACCTTGTGTAAAACAGATCCATCTAAAGGTTCTGTTCTTACATGATAAACCAGATCCTTGGAATAAACTTCGTCATCTGAAAATGTAAATCTTTTCATTAGATTTTATAAATTATTCACAATGTTACTGAGCTTCAAACGTATATCTTATATGTACCATCAAGCCGTGGGTTACTTATTAGGTATTTGACCTTCCGCGTTCGCTGACTAATAATATACATAACATATGTAACTCCATCTTTCAAAGACTGTAAAAAGACATCAATTAATTATTAAATTATAATAGTTAATTAAAATACAATAAAGTAACACTGTTTATACACACCTTTAAAGCAGTTTACAATATCATTTAGTTCGGTGAGCTTGTCAAGCTTTCTCACCTGAAAGACATTTTTTAATGATCTTACAACATTTTTCACAATCTTTGCAAGCTTATCTTGAGAGATTATCATCTGGAAAATCTAGACTACTCTGTTCTTGTTCAGGTCTTTCACTTAATTTTGAACATATCTCCTTGTATTGTCCGATTATCTTGGCATCTCTTTTAATATCAACATCAGTTTTGGCTGTTGCTCTTCTGAACACTTCTTTTACTTGACTTATCTCTTCTTCCAGTCTTTTCTTTTCTTCTTCGGTGTCAACTAACAATTTTTTAGTGGCTAATAGCTCTTTCTGTAGAGAGTCAACTTTGTCCTCCTTAATTATCAAATTCGAGTCATTTAAAATTAATCTATTCATTAATCGAAAGATTGATGATTAACGCAAACTGACACTGAAAATTAGGTGTGAAGGGTTGATGTAATATAATAAAATAGATCTTTATTCATTTGGTATCAATATTTATATACGATTCAAAAAATAACGAAAACAAGTTGCATGAAATCAAATCTAATTTCTTACTCTTGATTTGATACAGGGTGTACCATAAAGTGAGCGGTAAATTATCATTGCGTTAATTAGTCTGAGCGAAGCGAAGACTTAGTCCACAGCTCAAAAATTTCAAAAAATCAAACTTTGGTCACCGATAGCTCACAAACGGTAACACCTACCCATTTCAAATTTTCACCATAGATGGACATCAATATGAAGAAGTGCAGAAAGAAAGGATTTTTGTTTACGTATTTCCGTTGTCGGTTTATATGCAAAAACCGATTTCTTTAAATACAGGGCCTAAGTGGATGAAACTTGTCAAAAAGTATTTTCATGTTGCCTGTGCAAAAATCCATTATTAAAAAGTTCCTTATACCTTCAATAAGTGGTTAATTTCAGTGATTCTATTTTTTCTCCAGAAAAATTTCGATCTATTATAGAACCTTCTGAATCTTCCTTTTTCATCCTTGAACTGCGGATTTGGATGATATTCAGGCTTTCAGTGTACAGATGCTTTTTTAAGTCCAATTTGTTTTTCTATCATTTTTACAGCTTCAGATAAACTATTTGAGTTTCTCATGCTTTGTGAAATAGCTTCCACTCGATTTTTTATTTGTTCATCAGCAAATATTTTCTCAATGCAATCGAGAAAATAATATTCATTGAAATCATATGGATTGACACGAAAACCGATTTTCTTATCAACAACTCGCTGTGCATTATCAAATTGGTCGTTAAAATAGGGAAATACAATCATGGGCTTTCCATAATAAAGTGTTTCCATAAAAGTATTGTTCCCTCCATGCGTTATAACCAGATCAACGACTTGCATCACCTTAAGTTGATCCACGAAATTTTCACCCCACATGTTGTCAGTCAATTCAAGTTGATCACCTCGAGCTCCTTTGGAGATGATAAATTTATGAGGTGATTTAGCTAAAATACTAATAAACCTTTGCAACATGGCTAAATCTGCTGATGCCAGTGATCCTAACGAGAAGTAAATAGTTTTTCCAGGCTTATCTTTCAACCGCTCTGGTATAACAAAATCAGTATCATCATCAGGCTGACGAATGAGAGAATCTATTCGGCACCAACCAGGTTCTATTGGTTCACATTCAGTGTAGTCCAAGGCAGCTGGATAATGATAGAAGCCAATGGTTTGAGGACTATCTACGAATTTTGCTGGATTGAATCTGGCTTGTTTAAGACCAGCAACATCCAAATCTTTATTGACTGTTTCAATAAGATTGGAATGAGCTTGTCGATGAATCTTTCTGAATTCATCCCAATTGGACTGATCACTGTTAACAGAGTAACCAGAAAATGGTGGAGGTCCTGATGGGTATAATACCAATGGATTCAGTGAGCAAATCGGAAACCAAGGAATTGGACTCTTATATAAGGGCGGAGATGGTGACACGAAATCAACAATTATTGCATCAAATTTGACAATTTCATCAGAAATTATTTTATCCAAAGCTTGATTAACCACATCGTAATAAATAGAGAGTAATTTGTCAGCTTCCTCTTCATTTGGATACTTTTCAAGCAAACGTTCAACTGGATCTTTGCGAAATTTTGCAACTGACAGATCAAATAAACGGAGCATCAATTCATCTAAATTTACCTTCCAAAGTGTCTCATCAAACGGAATGAATGAAAATCCTCCTTCAACAGCCAAATGTCGATGTTTTTCTCGATGAGCAAAATAAACTTCATGTCCAGCGGCTTTTAAACCTTCAGAAAATCTTAAAACTGTATTGACGTGTCCAGCCCTAGTAAAGAATTAAAAAATGAATGAAATCATTGTGTATTGTATATTAAATGAAAATGAGTTGAAGTTTATCTGGTTAACAATTAATACTAAACTATTGTCTAACAGAAAACAGTTTTATGATACTTACGCATCGATCGCTGTCACTAAAAAACGGTAAGATGTCATATTTAGAGACGTAATTTTATTTGTAGGTTAATTTGAACTGGATAATTAATGTTGACTAACGTATTGTTCAATCAAACCACGACTTTTATAAGGCAATTTGAAGAGCCATCTGCTCATGACAGAATTATTAATATGAGTAAAAAAATGAGAGATATCGCTTAAAATCCAAGGACGATGAAAATTTAGGTTCAAAAGTATTAATTTGTCTGTTTTGTACATAGACACTTGAGATTGAACATAGTTAGGTACACGAACTTGTTGCCATTGAATGGATCAAAGTGCTGCAAGATTAATGAAATAAAGTTGTGATAAGATAATTTTATATGATTTCAGTTCTGAACATGTTTTATTTGTTATTTTTAATCATCCATAGGATCCAAGAAACGCGGCAAGTAAAGGAATTCTTTGAGGAAACAATGTTTCATGAAATTTAGTCCACAACTAACTCTTTCTAGTCGTGTTGAAAACTGTGGCCAATCAATTGCAATTTTTTCGTCATCTCTCCTAAAATAGAACTTGATTGAACGTCCATATCGCTCAGAATAATTTCGAACAAAAGCAGCAGCTTTTTTAGTGACTTTATAAGACCCACGAACATCAAGTAACACCAGTTTCGGTAAACTTGAAATAATGTGAATAACGTGTTGGTCTTCCAAAGTTTTGTTATATCGTATCGCCAAGTGCTTGATATTTGGATACTTGGACAATAACATCCGTAGTTGATCCCAATCGATTTCAGATTGCTATATTGCAAATTACAAATGAAATATTATTATTAATTAAAATATGAATATTTCAAGGAAACTTTATACTTACAAATGACAAAACCAAATCTTTTAAGTTTTTATTTTTTGTGTAATCATCGATAATTATGCTTAGAGTCTGGGCGTAAATATACGCGCTCTCCAGCGCTGGGCATGAATCCAGAAATTGAAACCCAAAAACAAGGTTTGACATTTGATGAGGTCGCAGATCCAATTCAATTATTTTAAGATTTCTCAATTGGCTACCAACATATTGAGCAGCTACATCCCATGAACATGAAAAAAAGACAAATGCAAAGTTAAAAAACATTTCTATCAAAATTAAAGGTAAAATTACCTGCTTCATCACTAATAGATGCATGTAGCCTTTCAAGATTGGGGAAAACGACTGGCAGCCAAGTAAAAGGCGACATTCGGCCTTTATGACTGTAGATCTGCTTAACATTGGCATTAACTTTAAAATTAACCATGGACTCGAAATTGATAGTTATCATTTCCAGATTTGGAAAATGAGCAAGTTTATCTGAATAGTCCATGCTAGGATCATCTATTAGACCTTTCAGATGCTTTGCATCTCTCAACAGCTTCAAAACTGGGTAAGTGGGCGCATTAAATGATATTATGTTACCGGGTGGTGGGGATATATCTACAATCTATGTTGATAAAATTAGAAATGAAATGAATTTTAAGAAACTATCAATTTCAGTGACATTAATACATACTTTTAAATTGACAAACAACTTTGATAAATAAGGTCTGTTGATGCATTCTTCTGGCGCATAATAAACTCGATTGAGTGCATAATCTTTTTGGCCTGAAAATATAAAGCGTTTTTATTAGATTTAATTAAATTATTGTTAACCATTAAACAAATATCTTACCATATGTCCAAGTATTGCCAATCAAGTATTTGGCTTTTCTAGCTCTCTCCGCAATTAAAAAGTGCCACTTACTACAGACTGTAGAAAGACAGAAAATTCATTGAATTAGTTTGTTGTTCGATAATTATTCAATTACATTTGTCATTAAATGAACATAACTTAAAATTGTCGAAAATATTTATTAAGAAACAAGTAAAAAGCCTGAATTAAATGCTGATTACTTTTCCCTGTTGATTTCATCTTTTAACCAATAACCCAAAATTCAAAAATTTTGCTTCGGAAAAGATATAATTGTTCATATATTCATTATTTCCAAATGAAATAATTTCCAAACAATACAAAGTATTTCAAAGATTGTGGTAATATTTCAAAGCACGTTGTTGGCGGAAAAATCGCGAGTACATGAATCAATGTAAAAACCCTCTACGAAGGTAAATTATGGTGAAAAATGAAAGCTATGCATTTGAATAGCAAAGAGTTGAATTTAAAATTTTAAGGCTTTAAATCCTTGACAGTCAATTTAGCAGATTGATGAGGACTTTGACACTGATTTAGTGAATGTGAATCCTTTCCAGTGAAAATCAACATCTTTACAAATAATGAATGAGAATGATTGCTACAACTTATGGGCATAATAAGCTAATTTGGAATATTTGAGAGGTTAAATCATTAGGATTTGAATAGATTAAACTAATCAATAGCCAAACTTGACTAGTAAGATTTCAATAAAAAGTCGGTGACAGTCTAGTTACACGGACACAAGGAGGAGCGTTAATTTAACATACGATTTAAACCAATCGCATAAAAGGCACTCATGTGTTGTTTTATAATTTTTGCATAACAATGATATTTTAACTAATATTCGGTAAGAGTAAGGTTTTGCGGACTAAGGCGGAACTTAAAAATCACACACTTTTGCTAACCAATAGTAAAATTGATAATTAGTACACAAACAGGTGAACATTTGAGTTTAATTGTTTTTCATATGAAATTAATGATTATTCAGAAATTTCTCTTCTCTTCTTTCAGTATCCATGGATTTGAGACAAGATTAGTAACTAACAACTAGTTCAATTACCATTATAACCATAGACTTAATTTTAAAAGATTAACCTGATTGAATCTTGATTTAAATGTCTCATGTTGCCCCTCCATAGTCCGTAAAACCTTACTCTTACCTAATATTCAATTGTTGAATTAGTGGACAAACAAATTGACCAGCAAGCCGCTTCAGAATTAGCTTTAATATCTATCTCTATTGAGTTATTCTCAATTTTTAAATTTAATTGATCGATGTTAAATTCAAACAGATTGTCTTAAGCGGTTACTGATTTAAAAGTCTTTTCAATTGAACAATAAATCATTGATTAATAAACTAAAAAACGGTAGGTGGACAAGAAAAGGTTGAGAAAAGTCTCTTTAAAAAGTGATAATGTTTGATTTGGTTGATTTGGTGGATGCGTTAGATTGGGTGGTTGACAATACGGTGAAAAGACGGTAAAAAAGTGGTGGATAAAGGGCGAAGTAAGCTGTTCCCGATCAAGATAAACTTGAACTTGAAGGTTTTTGAAGAGAAACGGTAAAGTGAAAATACGTTCATTTCGATGATATTTATATACATGTGTTACTGTACAACTGTTGGCAACTTGTTGAATGCGTAATCATTGTATTAATCAGGTTTCAAATTAAATCTGGGAACGTAACAAATTACTGATTCATATTACAACACAAACTCATAAGCACTGTACGTTTCATTGACATTAGACGGTCAGTAAAGGTTTACGCGCTAAATCTACAACATCTGTTTTTGGCTTCTTCTGAGCTACTTTTGTCTAACCCTAGTCAACCAACTAGCAGTGTTAAATATTAATTTAAGTGTTTTTTATTGTTACATTACTACAGACTGTAGAAAGACAGAAAATTCATTGAATTGGTAAGTTGCTAGTTAATTATTCAATGTCATTTGTCATTAAATGAACGTAACTTAAAATTGTTGCAAAGAATAAAAATAACATTTTCATATTTACCTTTGTAGCAGTTTATTAAATCTTTTAGTTCATTAATCGAACCAAAAATGAGGAGCAAACACTCTTCTGGAAGTTCATTCAATAACATTTTCACCAAAAAACACTAATAAATGGCAACAATAAACTACAAAAAATGAAAAGGTTGAAGGCAAATTCACTGAAAATTAATCTAGAAAAGTTTGCAAAGAAAAAATTGAAGCCTGCTTTATTGGTGGCAGAAAGTTGTTCACAAGAATGAAAACATGAAAGAGTTCAAAGTGCTTAAATACTGAGACCAGAAGTCCAAACGTTTCGATAAAAATGTATCTTGTCACAAAATCCGTTTATGCGCATCACAAACTAGATTTATTTGTTTGTTCCGAGATGACTAATATATTTATTCAAAGCAGTTTAAACATTATCGAAAAAAGAAATGAATCAACAGATAAGATGTGGTGCTGGTGGTGTTGGTAACTTTAAACCTTAAGAGATCATTTCTTAAAAGCTTAAAAGATTTGAGAAGTTGGACCAAACCTATTTAATCTTTTGCTCTTTTGAATTTTGCTCAAATGGAGTGCAATTTAATTTGAATATTGACCAAAGTTATCGATAAAAAGCAGAACCATGAACCAGAAGCGAGAATCAGAATCTCAAATATGTTTATGTTTTGATGTTATACACATTAAGGATAAAATAAATTTTGATAATAACGGTGGTCATTATTGATTGATTCATTCTTGTAATTATAATTATAATGGTTGTCAAAATATTTGTATTTTTGTTGTATCAGTTAGTTACTGATTATTGATACAAGAAATGGCTGGTCGCAAGTTTTTTTTAACCACACATGCTAACGGTCTTTTCACGGTAATGTTCACCACCCAATCTAACACATCCACCAAATCAACCAAATCATTAAAATAAAAAATAAAATTTCCCTCCACAATGCTTTTGAATAAAAAATAAGAAATAAGAAATTATGGCTATCGTTAGATAACCCTCACCCTTTGTTGCATTGGATAATGAATGATGGATGTATGAATGAATGAATGTAATGCAAGTTAGAATCATGTTGCAATGGCTAAATGTTTGCATTAAACATTCACAATTGCGACTCTAATGCATAGTGTTGCAAAATATTGAAAAAAGTTATTTATCGATAGGAAAAATATTGTTTGAGTACTTATCGATACTTATTGATGATATTGTTATTGAAAAATATCGTTAAATATTGAAAAATATTGCAATATATTGTTATTTTCATAGAATTTAATATGAAAAAATAGGTAAGATTAGATTATTAGATTTCTATTGACTTCACGGTAATGTTCACCACCCAATCTAACACATCCACCAAATCAACCAAATCATTAAAATAAAAAATAAAATTTCCCTCCACAATGCTTTTGAATAAAAAATAAGAAATAAGAAATTATGGCTATCGTTAGATAACCCTCACCCTTTGTTGCATTGGATAATGAATGATGGATGTATGAATGAATGAATGTAATGCAAGTTAGAATCATGTTGCAATGGCTAAATGTTTGCATTAAACATTCACAATTGCGACTCTAATGCAAATACAATTCAATTGCATTCACCATATTAGCATCTACAATATCACTATGCAGAGTGTTTGATTGTTGAAGGTTGTATTTCTCTTATAATAAGAGGGTAATACGTTAATGATCCTTCCGCAGGTTCACCTACGGAAACCTTGTTACGACTTTTACTTCCTCTAAATGATCAAGTTTGAACATCTTTCCAGCACAATCCGACCACTAGTTTCCCAATGGTCTGGATTGACCAGTCCGAAGTCCTCACTAAATCATTCAATCGGTAGTAGCGGCGGGCGGTGTTTTTTTTCCACCCTGATTTCGTGCTTTCATGCTGTGTAATTTTTTTTTCTTAAAACCCGCTCAGTTTGACCACAATCTTGACACAAAAATGTGATACATTGACTTTATATATTGTGTAGATTGTGTAGATTAACCAGATTAAATAGATTGTTGCCAGTGCTAGGTTACGATGTTTACGGTCAACTTGTTTCTGCACCCAGGCAACAGCTGATAAAACGGCAAGGTAGCGATCAAGAGAGACGGCAATCAGAGTTAAGGAAGAAACAGAGACTGAAATGTCTCGTAGAGTGTCCGATAAAATACACATTGAAGAGGCAAGTGTTGGTGTTATAAATGATGTTGAGCTTGGTGGACAATTAACCAAAGGTTACCCAAAAGACCGGTAAAAAAGATGGGAGCAAATAAAATGGAAACAATTATTACTTCAGCTTTACCATTGTATTCATTTCGGATCCAATCAACATAAATAATTTCAACATGACGATAATTATAGTTGACCCAGTGGATGATTTAACCTTAAATAAAGATGTAAACTCTTCTTTACTCTTTGAGTGGATTGGTATTGGTATCTGATATTGCCTATGCATTGAATCTTAGATCTGATATTTGTCAAGCTCAAAAACAGTTGTTTATTAGTTTTACACACTTATTCTCAGATGGAAATGACTGATTGTGATTATAAGTGTTTCTGTAAGAAACTAGCATTGTTCTTAATGTTTGTTCATTTAGATGGATAACCATGAATCACTTGGTTAATTTAAATTTTCCTTCAGCTTTTGACAAATCAAAAGCTGATCCACCGAGTTTGGTTGCAGCTCCAGAGGAAGAAGACTCGGACAATGATGAACCTCTTTTAAGTGGTTCAGGTGAGGTGTCTAAAGAATGTAGTGAAGTTGAATTGCAAGGATGGGCCGATGTTCTTGCCAAATGGAGAAAAGATCTTAATCAACGACCCAAAGGCCTAGCAGAATTGGTTAAAAGAGGTGTACCAGAAGCCTTAAGAGGTGAAGTGTGGCAATTATTAGCTTGTTGTCAAGATGACTTAGCTCTTATGGAAGAGTATAGAGTTTTAATCACAAAGGAAACTCCATTTGAACTTTTTATCCGTAAAGATACTAACAGAACATTCCCCGCCAATGAGTATTTCAAGGAATCTGGTTCATCTGGACAAGATTCACTATATCGGTTGTGTAAAGCATATTCTATTTATGATCAAGAGATTGGTTATTGTCAAGGATTAACTTTCATGACGGCAGCTTTGCTTCTTCATATGCCAGAGGAACAAGCATTCTGTCTTCTGGTCAAAATCATGAACCAATATGGTGTTCGTAATTTATTCCGTTCTGGTTTTGAGGAGTTACAGCTACGATTTTATCAACTAGAGAGAATAATGGAAGACTTGATTCCTGATCTACATCAACATTTCGTTGCATCTGGTATTGAAGCTCACATGTACGCCTCCCAATGGTTTTTAACGCTTTTCAGTGCTAAATTTCCTCTTCATGTTGTATTTTATATACTTGACTTATTTTTACTCCAAGGAATGGAGACCATTTTTCAAGTTGCCATTGCCCTTCTACTATTATCCCGAAAAGAGCTTCTTTTGCTCGATTTTGAAGGAGTACTTAAACACTTTCGTGTGCATTTACCTAAAAGATATAGAGTTGAAGAAAACGCTCGTATCCTTTTACAAACAGCTGTTAATGTTAAAATCAAAAAGTTGGCTAAATACGAAAAAGATTACCAAGCGACTAAAGCAAATCGTGTCGATCCAGTTGAAAGATTGAAAAAGGAAAATAAAAAGCTATTAGAAAGTAACATGAGATTGGAGCAGGAAAACGATGACTTAGCCCATGACCTAGTAAATAGTAAAATTCATTTACGAAGACAATTAGACGTTTCCGAGGATAAAGTTGACTCTCTACAGAAAGAGCTATTAGCCACGAAAAAATTGTTAGTTGACACCGAAGAAGAAAAGAAAAGACTGGAGGAAGAGATAAGTCAAGTAAAAGAAGTGTTCAGAAGAGCAACAGCCAAAACTGATGTTGATATTAAAAGAGATGCCAAGATAATCGGACAATACAAGGAGATATGTTCCAAATTAAGTGAAAGACTTGAACAAGAACAGAGTAGTCTGAACGAAAAGCTCGATTCATTGGCTGTATTGTGTAAAACATGTGAAACCTGTAGTTCAACCATCAGTAAATTTATTTCTGGAGAGAAAGAAGGTCAAGATAAAGTTCGGCAGCAAAAGATGGAGAATGGTGAAGCTTTTGATGGAACATCTCATCCACTTGCCCCCTCATCATCGCAAAGTGACGCGTCGATGGAGTCGAAACTAAGAGAACTTGAATTGGAACTAGCGCAAACTAAATTAGCTTTGGTTGAAGCTGAATGCCAAAATCAAGAGCTTATTCATCAATTGACAAATGCCCAAGCTGAAACTCAGCAAGCGAAAAATTCGTGGTTTAATAAAACACTCTCGTCAATTCGTGAAGTAACCAAGAAAGAGTTCAAAGATAAAGAACGAGGCAAAGATATTGGATCAGTTTCACGGCAAGGTAGTCGCGAATTTCCGTCCTGAGAAAGGAACTTCTAGCCCGGTGTACAACAGATTAAAATTTCTCAAGACTATCTTTATTATTAAATGCTGCATTTTAATAAGCAACTTAATTTAAATAGCCCATAATCACAATTACTAACTGATACAACAAAAAATACAAATTTCTTTACAACCATTATAATTATAATTACAAGAATGAATCAATCAATAATGACCACCGTTATTATCAAAATTTATTTTATCCTTAATGTGTATAACATCAAAACATAAACATATTTGAGATAGTTCATTATTCTGTTTTTTTATCGATTACTTTGGGCAATATTTAAATTTATATGGATAAATGAGCGATGCCACCCGTTTATGGTGGATAAACCTTTGAGTTGATAGTCATCTGTTGATTCCGAGATAAAGGCTTTTAAATTATAGGCAAAATAATTTTTGTCATATTGATAACAGACTACAAGTGATAAGACCAGTAAGTAGCTTGACTGGTGACTCACAAAGGCTTTTAAACGATTTCATAGATTAAGTTCAGCTCAGGTTCCATAGTCGATACCAAAATCGATGTATTTTAAAATTGATTCCAATTTGTTTCAAAGCTCATTGGGTAGTGAAGCTTCTGGTGACCCTTCTTCTTGATCATTCAAAACTGTCTATCGTGTCGGTCATCAATGGAGTTAAGATCATTATGAAAGTTGGTGTTAGATCGAAATTTCGTTTTAAATGTTCTAAAATTTATGAAGATATCAAAGTACAAGAATGAATACAATTGTATCAAGAAATCAGAAATACGGAACAATGTAAACCTTCAATAGGAAGAAACAAAAAGCAAGATTGGGTGAAAGACAGCAAAACAAGATTATTAACTTTGTAAGCAAAATGATGGGAGTTTTTCCTTAGCTTTTTATGATACACTATCAATTATTACAATTGATTCATATGAAACATGATTCCGAATTTGTTTATTAGAAAAATATTTCATCAAAAGTCTATCTTTCATGGCTAAATTATTTTATCATCAAGTTGAAACTCTGAATCAAAAGTTTCAATCTTTGTTATTTATGGGTTGCTTTGATTTAATACAAATTTATGATTATGAGCTATTTTATGCATTAAAAATTGAAGGAAACAATTAAAAATTATTAATATCATTATCATCTTATTATGAAAAAAAACCAAGAAATGAAATCTTATCTTTTCTCAAATTGAAAAAATCCATGTATGGAGTGAAAAAATCGAGTTGAAATAAAATGAAACCAAAGCTTAAAATGGTGATTAAAAAGTTGACCAAAGTTAATGATCATTCAATTTTTCTTCATCTTGATAGACAACTTTGAATTCGGACAACGTCCAGCATATTAAAATTCATATTCTACATCATTCTTTCCATTTCTTATTATTTTGAAGCCATTCAGTGAATTGAAATCCTTTCAATACAAAAACAATCAGCCATTATCTTCGATTGTTTGAGATATCTCAAAATATTGATCAGATTGAGGTAAATAAATAGAATGGCGTGTAAAAAGGTTGATACTTTATAATGAATTTTCGGTATCTCAAAGAGAATTGATTGCGAAAATAAAATTCACATGAAATCAGTCTTAATCACTCGCAGTCACTTGTTGTTTTCAAAACCAAAAAAATCAGCTATTGGATTAATGTTGACCATTAATGATCAATTTTATTGGAAAGTTTCAGCGTTCATATCAATTTAACATTTGTTATTAAGAGAAAGACGAGATGAGGAGAAACGGGAAATTATTAGAATTATCATTCATCAATCGAAACATGTTTTAGAAAGATAATAAAATCATTCAACAATTGATTTGATGAATCAGTTGAGAATATAACGAATTCAATAAAATATATGTCACAGTTAATTTACAATCTTAGCTTATTGGCCGTTAAAATTTTGTTCAACTGATTTAACTCCAAAATTGTTCCACTATGTCATGTCACCAATGATATTGCACAAGTTAATTGATATAAATTTGTCATTTGTGATGTCACCATGATTTAAAAAATAATTAAGAAATAATTTATGGCCTTCAATGATTAAGATAACGTTAAAAAAATTGTGTGTTAGTTTTCAAATTATGTAAATCTAGCTTAGGATTGAATTCGAGTTATCCCTCGATAATTATGAATTTGTTCAACATTAGCTTAGGACGGAAATTCTCGACTCCCTTTACGAGGAACTGAGCTATTGTATTTGCTTTTATCTTTGTAATCTTTTTTGGCAACTTCACGAATAGAAGATATTGTTTTATTGAACCAGAAATTTTTTGCTTGTTGAGCTTCCGTTTGAGCAGCAGCCAATTGATGGATGAGTTCTTGATTTTGACATTTAGTTTCAACCAGAGCTAACTTTGTTTGTGCCAATTCCAATTCCAATTCCCTCACTTTAGACTCCATAGACGTTGTATCCTGTCCTGAAGGTGTCGGTAA
This sequence comes from Tetranychus urticae, assembly GCF_000239435.1. Next base: position 3,602,637 of record NW_015449933.1, read on the forward strand.
AGGTGCCAATGGGTGAGTAAACTCCTCCGCGTTTCCACTGTTTGCTTCTGTAATATCTGCATCTTGGTCTGAAACTTGGTCTTTCTCACCTGAAAGACATTTTTTAATGATTTTACAACATTTTTCACAATCTTTGCAAGCTAATTGCAAGCTATTGAGCTTCTCGGTTAACGTATTCTGTTCTTGTTCTAATCTTTCACTTAGTTTGGAACATATTTCTTTGTACTGCTCGATAATTTTGGCATCTCGTTTGATATCAATATCAGTTTTGGCTGTTGCTTTTCTGAAAACTTCTTTAACTTGCTTGATTTCATCTTCTAATCTTTTCTTCTCGTCTACGACATCGATTAACAATTGTTTAGTTACGATGAGTTCTTTTTGTAAGCAATCGGCTTTGTCTTCGGCTATTTCCAGTTGCTTGCCCAATTGTAATTTACTATTAACCAAATCATGTGATAGATCGTCATTTTCTTGTTCCAATCTCAAGTTACTTTCTAACAGTTTTTTGTTCTCCTGTTTTAATCTTTCTACCGGATCCATCCGATCAGCTCTTGTTGCATGATACTCTTTTTCATATTTAGCCAACTTTTTGATTTTAACACCAACAGCTGTTTGTAAAAGGATACGAGCGTTTTCTTCAACTCTATATCTTTTAGGTAAATGTACACGAAAGTGCTTGAGAACTCCTTCAAAATCGAGTTCAAGAAGTTCTTTGCGAGATAATTGGAGAAGAGCTATGGCAACTTGGAAGATTGTTTCAATTCCTTGGAGTAAAAACAAGTCTAGTATGTAAAAAACAACATGGAGAGGAAATTTAGCACTGAAGAGTGTTAAAAACCATTGGGAGGCGTACATGTGAGCTTCAATACCAGATGCAACGAAATGTTGGTGTAAATCAGGAATCAAATCTTCCATTATTCTCTCTAGTTGATAAAATTGAAGTTGTAACTCCTCAAAACCGGAACGGAATAGATTTCGCACACGATATTGATGCATTATTCTGACCAGAAGACAGAATGCTTGTTCCTCTGGCATATGAAGAAGCAAAGCTGCCGTTATGAAAGTTAATCCTTGACAATAACCAATCTCTTGATCATAAATTGAATATGCTTTACACAACCGATATAGTGAATCTTGTCCAGATGAACCAGATTCCTTGAAATACTCATTGGCGGGGAATGTTCTGTTAGTATCTTTACGGATAAAAAGTTCAAATGGAGTTTCCTTTGTGATTAAAACTCTATACTCTTCCATAAGAGCTAAGTCATCTTGACAACAAGCTAACAATTGCCACACTTCACCTCTTAAGGCTTCTGGTACACCTCTTTTAACCAATTCTGCTAGGCCTTTGGGTCGTTGATTAAGATCTTTTCTCCATTTGGCAAGAACATCGGCCCATCCTTGCAATTCAACTTCACTACATTCTTTAGACACCTCACCTGAACCACTTAAAAGAGGTTCATCATTGTCCGAGTCTTCTTCCTCTGGAGCTGCAACCAAACTCGGTGGATCAGCTTTTGATTTGTCAAAAGCTGAAGGAAAATTTAAATTAACCAAGTGATTCATGGTTATCCATTTAAATGAACAAACATCAAAGAAAAGATAGATTTTTACATAAAAACTCCTCTAATAAAATTGACAACAAACATATGAAACCGAATAACAAACAAGTTTGTTAACCAAATTGTGTAACACAAAGTTACAGGGAATGAATACTAATTGCATTTTGACTGTTAACAAAACAATGCATCGGCAACTGTACGAATATTAGCGCAGTCACACTTGATATGATTCGTAGTAAATATTAAATTAATAAACTGCTTTTAATATTTATAACAGTAACCTTGAATCTAATAGGAAAGGTCAAGCAAATCAGCTTAATTTGTTTAGATTCGGCTGAGTCTGTATAGTGTGGAGAATGTTTCACGCAACAGTTTTTTGTGAATTGAGATACGAGTGAAAAATATTATACAAACAGACAATTTAATGATTTAAACAAACCTCATACAAATAATTATTACAAACTTTGTTGTTAGCACACATTTATAAATGAGATTCAAAATTGAAATGGATTTTGTTAAGGTGAAATTTTCAAAATTTAGAGCAATAATTGGTGTCAGTAATTTGATAAACATGAAAAGAAGATTGGTATTAAAACAATGATAAATTCATTTCCAGGAAATTGAAAAATAGTAAGGCTGTTTCTTAATGAAATTAGATGTAATAATAGTCACATCTTCAAATTAATGAATCGCCATTGAAGCCATATTAACCAAACCAAATTTTTAAAATTTGAGAGATAAAGTAAAGATGTAAATATTAATTCTAAATACCATATGAATGAGATGAAATAAAATACAAGTTTGTCATAATGAAGTTAACTTTTTAAGGAACTGAGAAAACCATTTCTAAGAATATCGATAAAGTAAACTGTTTGTTCTGTATTGCTCTTAATCATTCCATAGAGATTTGAACTTTAACTTAATTATTTTACCGGAGAAAGTATCATGTTGAACGATTTAACACTAAAATATATATGTAGCGGAGAATCATGATTCCAGATAATGAAGCAACTAAACCAGCAGGCATGAATTTGTAGCTTTTCAAGAATCTCCAGGCCATCAATCCAAATAGAATTACACAAGTAACTGCAAATAAAGAATGAAAAATTTTAGTCATTATTATTAGTGATCAAAATTATAGTTTGGTTGATTTTTTGTGAGAAAATAGAAAGAATTTACAAACTGTAATCTTGTAAGTGATCAAACAATTATTAGCAAGAACTTAATAAAATTTTCATCACAAACAAGAGTAAGTTTCATAAATTTACCCATTTTTTGAATTCTTACCGAGAAGTGGGTAAACATTAGTTGCATCACGAGAAGAAAAGTAGGAACCGATAAAGATGAGTATTCCGAACACAAGTCCAGCGACAAGGGATGGTATTGATCCGGCTTTCAAATATCCAACTAAGCCACCAGAAATCACAATGAAACCGAGTAATACAGAAAGAACGTCAAATGGTACTGTTAAACCAAACAAACGATTTATTTTGTTATCAGCAACAGATGTGTTGGCCCCTGAATTTTTTTGATGAGCATCGTCATTTACTTCATCAGCCATTGCAGTGACGAAGATGATACTTAATAAAATTATAAGGTTTGTTGATTTTAAAAACATTTAAAAATTGACAATTCAACACTTCGGGTGAATAAAATTACAAAGAAAATACTCATAAGATTAGACACATTGAATAATCATGATAAGTTGATAGAGCAAGTTTAATTCAACAACGGACAAAACATAGACAAAGAAACTCAAAATGAAGAATGAATTCAGAGCGGCACATTTAAATGGTGGTTATAATCAGGGAAGGTTTTAAACATTTTATTATGATTAATGGTTAAATTTAATAATTCAAACTGCAGAAATATAAGGAATTAAATCATTTACAGATTCATAATACCATTGATTTATTTAATTATAGTTTTTGAAACGGTTTAGCTTTGAAAAATCGGAAAGTGATGATTTTCTGACTTTCAAAATTAGCAAAATAATGCAAAATTGAAGGTTATTCCCAAATTTTTGAAGTATGTTATCGAACGTAATTCACTTTAATTGAAAAATATAAAAATCATGACAAATAAACAATAATTATTACAATAAAGTTCACAATTTAACTTACAATTTGTTAGAATGTTTGAAAAGCGCGGTTAAATAAAAGGCGACCAAAAAACAAGCAAAGGCATGTAAGCTCAGCTGATTAATAGGATTTATTCCTAATTGATTGGTGAATAAAATTTTAAATTGACTGTATTTGTTTGAAATTATCTTTGTTTCCAAAGTTTTATCATGTCTTTTAGAGAGCTCCTCAACGCATCAAGTTATTATTTATCAATATTTTTGACTCCTAAATCTTAAATCAACAACATACGGCTTCCATTTTGCTGCTTACTGGTTTGTATTGTTTTTATTATTGATCCTTATGATTAATTATTTAAGTGATCAAGTTAAGAATCTCATTATTTTCTTATCAAAATTATACAGTTAACTTGTCTTTTTCGCTAGGCTTCCTGCTACTTATCAATTTCATGAAAGCTATTGGATTCATCATCATAAATCTCATCATTATCAACATCTTGAAATACAGTTAAAACCAAATCTATGAAGAAATGTGTAAATTTATGGACTTGTTCAAATCTATTTGGTCAACTTGATCAATTGAATTGGATGAATTGATCAATTATTTTATTATTTGGCATCCCTGGCATGATCAAACCAATGTTGAGGCTATTAAGAAGAAAAAGTGTCCTCTTTTTTATACTTTTATCATCATTTACTTATTCTATGGTTATGCTTTTGCGGAAACCTGTTAATCGAATGCACTTCGATGAAGACTCGGACGATGCGTTGGTGGATATTGACAGAGTCAAGTCACGCTTAATATCTTTTCGGAGAAATATGTACAAAGTTGAAATAAATGACGGATCGGGGACGCAATCGGCTCCTAATATTAATTTTATTAATGAAATTGATATTCACAGGGGTGAGTATTTTGACTTTAAGTCACATTGTATTTAAATATGATTTTAAATCATTGATTTTTTTCAGACGAATCTCAAATGACTGAATCGACCAATCTTAATGTTAAGAAAACTGAAACGTGTCGTAATTCAGTGCAAGGTAAAGTTTTGATTGCCGATGATAAAGGATATATTTGTGCTCGGCATGATTTAACGTCTGGTGGATGCTGTCCAACATCAAATCCAACAACTAAACGTTATTCTTGTGAAACTTGTAATTCCAGTGGTTGCTGTGCAATTTTTGAATACTGCATTTCTTGCTGTATGGAACCAGATAAGAAACCTCTTCTACAACAGATAATTGCGAATGGTGGTAGTCCAAGTGTTGGAGTTCTTTTTGCTTCCATTACTGATCACTTTGAATTTTGCCTTACCAAATGCAGGACCTCGTCACAATCTGTTCAACACGAAAATTCTTATCGAGATCCAAGAGCAAAACATTGTTATGGAGAAGGCAAATCAGTAGCAAATTCAAAGAAAGAGGAGAATGCGGATGAAAACGTTGTAGTGGAATAATCTTGGTAGTAAATTATGGGAAAGGCTGAAATGTAAAATCTATTCTTTAACTTAATCATACACAATATTGTATTATCGTATCGATGAGCCTGTTAAAGTCGTAATCTTCATGAAGATAATCAGTCGTGTAATTCAGAAAAGCTGGAAAGTTTCAATGAATTTGGAAAATTAACAGATGGATTATCAACTGATACGATAATACATTGACATGGATTATAAATAACATACATTGTAAATATTTTTTAAATATTAGATCAATTTAACGATCTATTAAGTTATAAAATTTTAAGGTGGTTCTACTTCTAATACTCTTCCATCAATTGATTCAAATGTTGGGGTTAATTTAAAATTATCGTGTAAAGGTTATCTTTGGACCATTTCATAGTCCCAGCAAAAATTTTTCGACATAAATGAAGTTGATATCTTACGATTGTGAACGCGTGAAGTGAAAAATCATTTAACTTTGTCGGAAAGAGATATTTAATTGTTTATAACCATTAGTAACCTTTCTCAACCTAGTTGAGATTTCAGAATCTGAAAGTGACGATTTACAAATGATGAGATTGATCAATTTTACTGGAATTTTTATCTTCAAGATTTTGATAGTTTGTACAATAAACAAAACTCGATCATTCACCGTACCTGTAGATAAATCTCTTAAAACTTACTTGTAACAAAAGAGCTTAAGCAATTAATTTTCAACTTATTTATTTTACAACAAAGCGAATTATTTCTTCAATAAATTCTACTTTTATCGGTAATTATTGAATTTAATCATAAATTAATTACAAATTGTACAAATTTTAAATTTAAACGATGATTTTTACCGAAAAACAGGTATTGATATTGATATTTGGATCTTGTATCTGATATTTGTTTTGGATACAGGTTTTCACCAAGATTTTGTTATTCTGAAGGACATTGTTTATTTAATTCAAATCAATTAAAATGTCTGGAGTTTTAAAGGTAAGTCAATTAATTAAGTTTAATGCACGTTGATATTGAGTATTTTTATTTCCTTCAACAGACAACAACAAAGTTAGCTGGATTAGCTTTGGCCGATAAGCCTCGTGAGGTAAGTCTCATTGTTTTGCCTAACAGTAATGTAGCCTAATTTTTTAGTAGAGTATCATTCATGATTTTACTTCGTTAAAAATGTTTTGTATTTAATCCAAAATTTTAATTTGTTTGCTTTTAGGCTTTGTCGATGATTTACAGAAGAACTTTGAATGTTTTACAATCAATGCCAAAGGAATCCAACTATAGAAGGCATACTGAAAAATTGTTAACTGAACGATTAGCATATTTGGAAGAGGATGCTGATGTAACTAGAATGGAACGAAAATACAAATATCAAGTCGAAGAACTAATTTGGCATGCAGAGGACGAGTTGAAGTGTGCTAGAGCGATGGCAAAATACAAGGTTTGGGAACCTTTAGTCAAAGGAGCACCAGAAAATCAATGGAAGTGGCCGGTTGCATAAAATAATAACTTTCTGTTAATAGATACAAATAGTTTGTTGAACTACTAGAGTTATCAAAAATAAATTTGGTTTTTGATTTTCAAAAATATACTTCTTCATAAAATGATTCAAATATTCATTGAATGCTTAAAGCATGATAATACTCATAATTCAAATGATTTCACTTTTGTCCTTTTCATCGATTTTTCCCTGCCAAAAATAAAGTAATAATAATCAATTAAAAACATGAAGAAATGAAGAAATGAAAACCAAATCCAGCACAAGGTTAAAACGAAAACATAAGCGGCTTTTATTAGTAATGACACTCAATTAAATCAATTGTATTTTGATAATTAATTAGAGAATCTTAACAATTAAGTTTCACTTCAACTGGTATCAACAAAAAACTAGACACGCTTGTATACAGACTATGCTTTAGTTACGCTCAGTATTACAATTCAGTAACCACTTGAGCTGAGCAAAAGATTATAAAATCAGTTTCAATTTATTCAAACTGTCATTTATCATGGTCCATCCTATCCTATCAGATAGACTTTTTGATGACAAAAAACCTTCACGAAATAGAGTTGAAATTTCTGTAAATTATAAATTAATCTTTATTCATCAACTTAGTGGATATAAAGATTTACAAAAAGTAATTCAATTTTGCTTCATGTTTCATTTGAGCTCTTATTGAGAAGAAATACGCAAAAGTGGCACAATCGCTATTTAGCAGCTTTCCAGAAACTTTGATCACTAGCTGGCTGTTTTGGTAGGCTTACAAAGAAACTGTCTTCATACAGAGAACTTCATAGTCAGAGAAGGAATGCTCATCACCTCCAAATGGAATGTACAATCGACCATGACTAGGATGAATTTTACCGATAACATGAGATCCTTGATGGAAGGTGCGGCCAATGAAGAGACTTTCTCCGTCACTAGTTTTACCTCCTTCAATAGCACCAGTTGGAGTCATACCTTCGGAAGATGGTACCCAGCAAAATTCAAGACCGTGACCACGAAGAACTTGGTAGACTCGATGAGGGTGTTCTCGACCAGCATAGGCAACATAACATACACCATGTGAAGGAACAATTTTACCAGGAATACATTCACCATCCTGAAGAGCTCGACCAACGTAAAGGGTTTCCCCACTGATGTCCATTCCACCAACTACAGCTTCTCCATATGGCACGAAACCTCCTTCAGCATCAATCCAATGAGCTTTAGGTCCTTGGTGTCCTGTATAATTTTATAAAACAAACACATGAATTAAGAATTGTGATAAGAGGATACAAGGAGTACTAATTTGTTGATAAACTTACGATTATAATAAAATTCTGACATGGTTTAAGTTAATGTCGCAAAAAATCCAGAGACAAATGTTGCAAACAGAGGAACGAATGGAAATGAATGAAAACAAAAAAATCAAAAGGTGGTTTTATTGTGAAAGTGAGATTGTATGACGTTTTATGCACAAATCAAAACCAATGTAAGATTGTAAGATTGAAGGAGAGATTTATTGAAATGATTAAATGTTGATAAAATTGATGTGTAAAAAGGTGAAATGATTAATACAAAACTAATCAACCATCTATTAGAAGTTTCCCTTTCAATGTTATCACAATAATGATTTACATCAAAACAGAATAGTTTATTATTATCTCACATCTCTTTCTGTTTTTGCCACTCCTTTGTTAATTTTTAAACTTTTGCGTCAACCTTTCCTTTTGTTTATCCCAATACAAAGTAAATACAGCAATATAGTTTCTTCTAGATCCATCTCAATTTAACCAGACTCTGATTAATTGATAAAGAAACGCAAAAGCTCTGACCTTCGGTTAAGAGTTGATACTTGGTTCATGAATGTCGATTCATTTCTTGATCACCAGTTTTGTGCAATGAAACTCCTATTGCTGCAACCAGATTAACCCAATGATAGACAAATAGAGGCAAAAATTGAAGTATATTTTGCCTTTTGCTACTTCTGGGTGTTTTGTGTCAAGTTGACATCAATCAATAGCAATCGGTACTTCTCAGTAATTTTAGGTGTAACAATCTTGTAGTTTAATCACAATTTTCCTAACCAATATCGATAATGAGAGGATTTCATTTGATCGAGAAATTAACACTAAATGAGTCAAGATTTTCAAGGTAATTTTCCCTGGTGATTTATTATGATTTTCACTATCATTTATTGGAAATAATTTATAGCTTAAGCCTGTAAACACAATCAATATTGGAGTATTTATCAAGTTAACCAATCCTAATCAGTATGTCTAATAGTAACGAGTAATGAGTGAATATCTGAAACATTAAGTTGCTCCAAAATAAAGTCTGTAAAAATTGTTATCAACCATTTTATCCTTCAACATGATTGTAGATTCACCTTCAATTAAGGTACACAATGAATAAATATCTAACGATAGCACAATTTGTATTTTGATTAATAGTGATCATCGAATGTATTACTTACTAAATATTACATTTGGTAGACTGTTGGTAATTGTTGAAAGATTGATTGTGCACAGTGTCAACAAGTTATTGGCCTTTAGTCCAATTTGTTGCTTTATTTAATTTTAACCAGTCAACAAATAGTCAAATCAAACAGTTTAACTGATTCTGTTAACACTTACAGCTAACAATTAAGTTAATTGCTCACGGAAATGACGAGGAAAAATGTATTACATTCCGACCCATATCATAAAGTGGATAAGTCAACCCGTAATTTGACTATAACAGCCTTTATTGAGTCCGTGAAAAAAAGTCATCCCAATTAGAAGATTATCAACATTTCCATCAGAGCTGATTAATTTAGGGTTCCAATAGTTTAGGTCTTAATATTGGCCTGAATTGTGGCACTTTTAATTGAATAGTATACCGGTTGGTTATTGAGCATTTGTCTCATTTGTATGTCACCATGATCAACTTGACTGATTGTCCGATCCGGTCAGAGTAATTTCAATGGTAATGATTAACCCATTATTATGAATCTTTTGTAAGTGACACTTATGAGACAATTTTGAATATTAATTATCAACAAAAATGATAACCTTTCTGGTTGCTTTCAATTTTACTTTGATTCTCAAGTTCTTGGCTGGCTTTTTGGCTTAATGAGGTTAATTGTTGTGGATCAAAGAAAGCAGTAATCAGAGAAATTGTTGAAATTGTTTTTTCTGTTCAACTAATGTTTAATAAGTGTCACCAAAATGTGGTTTAGCACCAATTTGGATGGATCAATGAGTTTCAACCAGCCCACTTTAACTGCTACATGAACAGTAATAGGGTAAAGTAAAGTTGACTCAAAGTGTTAAACCATAAGCAATAACTGTTTACATGTTGGTGTGTTGAGTGTTTTTGTCTTGCAACTTATTCGTCTTTAGACTCTTGCAATTTACCGAAGACAATTTAATTCTAGGAATGACCGTTTTCCCGATTATTCATTTTCTCAGTGTACTTCTCAATTTAACAAACGGATTAAATGAAACCAACGGTATAACACAGTTACAAGGATCATCCTCGCTATCAGCTGATTTGGCACAAAGTGAAATACAACCTTTTCCTCTTGGTCATCCCTCACCTGTTGTCGATGGAGTAACACCACATCAATCGGAAGGTTCCAATGTTTTCCCTTATCTAATGAGTCGCCCTGTTTTCACTGAATCCCTGAAATCATCTTCTGAACAAGCTTCAGGAAAATCTGCAAAAGGTAAACAACAATCGTTTGGATGGAAGCAAGATGATGACTCTAAATGGTTTAAACATGGAGGAGAAGAGGAATCAGATAAAGAACGAAGTAACAAAGGTCAAAGTTCTTACCAGAATGGTTCACACAAGTGAGTATCTAATCAGTGATCAGCAATATAACAATTATAGTTCATTATTGCTCTTTTATTACCCGATATCAGCTTGTTGAAAGCTTTGAGGTTTTACTTTGTAACTCTCAATCATTAATTGAATCCCTTTCTCATGAAAGTTTCCTTCTCATCTAGATTTCAATGTCTCAGTGTTTTTATTCACTCATGTTTACATGTTCATAGTTTATCGTATTGATAGTATTTCCAATGAACAACAACATTGACAGCCATTCAGAATGTTTTTCAACGTGATTCATTGACGCAACCTATTTTGAATAATGTTGAGCTTGCATTGAATGTTTTTTTATTAGGTTTATTAATTCAAACAATGAGTTTACCTTTCAGTTTTTCAACCATCAATCAAGTATTCTTAATTTAACCCGTCAAGTTGATCAGCTTTACAATGACAAATTGAAATGAAATTTTCAAGTCCACACTTCCTGTTGGTTTGATTGCCAATCCATGGATGCAAAGTAATACATGATAATTTGATGGATTATTGATTGGCAAGATGATATCAAGAGTTAACCAAAGCTTTCATAGTTTATATGAAACTTGATAACTCAAACCCAAGATACTCAATTTTCAAACTCACAAATATCTTACTTTTTTATCATCATTTACCAGGAAATCATTAGGTCATGATAACCGAGATTTCAAGGAGAAGTGGAAAAAAGGATCGGAATCTGGTGAACATGAAAATGAAAAGCTGGTTGAAGAGTATAATAAAAACAAGGGACGAATGTACGAAAAGAAGTGGTCCTGGGAGAAGGAGCGTGGTTCAGGCCATGGTTGGGAAAATGCTGGTCATAACGATCAGAACCATTCGAAAGGATTATTCAATCAAGAATACAATTCTGAATTAAAGTCTAATGAAGGAAAAGAAGCTTATGGCGGAGGAAAGAAAAATTCACATGCAGAAACAGATTCATGGGCTGGTAAACATATTGATAAAGGATCACGAAGTGAAGATAAAGAACGAAGAGGAAAAGATTCTGTATTTTTCGATAAAGATAGTACAGCAAGCACAAGGATGTCAATAATATGAAGCAGTGGGATGATCAATGCCATGACAAATTTGGTTACCACTGAATGATCAATTTGCCTCATTTCTAGCTTTTCTAGGAAATTTACACAGTTAATCCGCAATGCAGCTAATCTAACTGATTCCAATGTGAATATCAGTTGATTGATTTGATTAATTTCCCAAGAAAGGCACTCATAATGAGTACATTTTCATGCCATGATACATTTCAATATAATCCAAAAGTCTTTTGTATTTGGTTTTGTATTGTTTTTGTTATTTTTATAAGAAACTATCGTCATTAAATTATTATGCTTTCAATTTAATTGTAACCTTTTTACTAATGTCAACTGAATCTTTCAATTGATTACTCATGATATGATTCGAAAATCTAAGCGTCAAAAATCAGAAATTGAGCCTTTTTTAATCCATATATACTTACTTGTATTGTAGATCTTTAGATATGTTTTAACATTCAGAGTGAGTCTGATTATAATAACGAAAATTTACTTGCTAAATTATTATTTATTGTTGTTAAAGTGATGGGTTAACGACTGTCCCTGGGTATTTCTTATTCGTAGCTGACGTAAAGAGTTTTTGGTGCTGTAAAAATACTAATTAGGCTTTCTAAGTATGAAGTTTAGGTAACAAAATGAAAAGCAGAAATCTCTTTACTGTCTATGCTCAGTCAGGCATCAACTGATTGCTCTAATGTTTATGATTTAAATCATTAATCGTGTTTATAATGAAAAATATAAGGAACGGGAGTATAAACAAAGATCATATGCGAATCTTCAACATCATGATCTTCATTGTCTTCGAAGTAGATTGTTTTGCGTTCATTAGTCTAAGAATCGTTAACACAAAGGGTGTAAACTGGTGCGAAATAGTTGAACACTTTTTGATTAATTAGCTGACTGTGCACGAGCTGATTGTCGGACGACAGAAGATTATACATTTAGTTTTTCAATTTGATACACATCCAACTCGTTATTTTTGTGATACGCTGTTTGGCGATATATTAGTAAATTGCTTCTACGTCCATTTCACAATAAATTGATATTTAGTAACCTTTTACTGAAAATTTGAATCCCGTTGGTCAACATCATCAGCCTGATGTGAGATTGCCCTAAGCTTATCTTTGAAACTAAAGTCTCTAAACTTGTGGTTGGGTTCATTACCAAAAATGGTTGATAATATTCAAATTCCCTACACTTTACGAAGCATTGATGGCCTAATGTATGTAAATCTGTAAATCCATTAAAGTACAAGCAATATTTGATTGAGTTTTAATCACTAAACATGTTAGAACTGCGAGGTAATGGTAAGGCGGGTATAGGGCGAGACTGCAAGAGAATGAGAATAGTTCACAAGCAATATTTGTTACAATTGTGATATTCGTAAGTTTAACAAGATGGAAGTCAATCTTTTATGAAATGATTTGTTTTTTATTCTAAATCCCGCGATCTTGCAACTACAGTGTATCAACTTAATAAGAATGTAGGTAAAGGTAAACGAGAACCCGTCGTTTCATTTTTTCAAATTGACTTTTTCGAATAAAGCTTTTTTGAAGAGATACATTTATCGATTCAAGTTTATCATTCGAATAGAGCTAAAAAATTGATTATCGGCGTTACGTCTAATAGTGATTGCTCTAAAATTGCGACTATGATACTACTCGTCGCTCCGAAAAATTCAATAGATTGCAATTGCTAAATTTATTTGATTTTATTACTGAATAAGAGATTTTTTATTTAATTAGCAAGAATCATCAATCTACTGCAATCAATTCTACTTCAGTAACAACCATGGAAGTAAACTCAAAGTGTTGGTTCTTAAGGGATTACCATGGACTGCATTTTACGATTTACTTTTACTTTGTTCAATTCGTCTTTCAATCATTTTGATAGCTTGAGAAAAGCTGTTTGAATTTCTCATGTTATGTGAAATGGCTTTGACTCGATCTTGCATTTCTTTGTCTTCAAATATCTTCTCAATGCAGCTAAGAAGATAATCTTCGTCAAGTTCGTACGGATTGATGCGAAAGCCAACTTTTTTGTCGACCACTCGCTGTGCATTATCAAATTGATCATAAAAATAGGGAATGACAATCATTGGCTTTCCGTAATAAAGTGTCTCCGTAAAAGTATTGTTTCCTCCATGAGTTATGACCAGATCGACACCTCGAACAACCGCAATCTGGTTAACATAATTTTCACCCCACATGTTGTCGGCCAATTCTAGTGCATCACCTCGTGGTCCTTTTGATATGATAAATTTGTGTGGTGATTTGGCTAGAATAGCAATTAACTTCTTCATTATAACCAAATCAGCGGATCCTAATGATCCCAATGAAAAGTAAATTACTTTTCCTGGTTTATCTTGTAACTTTTCTGGGATAACAAATTCAGTATCAAAATCTGGTTGACGAACCCAGGCATCAACACGATGCCAATTAGGATCTTTTGGTTCACATTCAATGTAATCCAAGTCAGCTGGGTAATGGTAAAATCCGATTGTCTGAAGACTACTTACAAATCTCGCTGAATCAAATTTAGCAGGATCAAGACCAGCAGCAGTCAAATTTTCATTAGTGGTTTCAGTTAATCTTGAATGAGCTCGTTGATAGGCTTCTCTAAATTCATCCCAATTAGATGGATCACTGTTAACTGAGTAACCAGAAAATGGTGGAGGTCCTTTTGGGTACAATATCAATGGATTCAATGATGCAAGTGGAAACCAAGGAATTGAATGTTTGTACAGGAATGGATATGGAGATATTGTAAGAATTGAGAAATTTTACTATTTCCAAGAATTGGTACCTCTAAATTTAAATATAAAATAAAGTTTGATCATAAAATAGTTCCCAGAAATCGGGATTAAACGTTTATCAAGAATAAAAATAAGATGCAAATTTCAAGTAAAAATAAGAAAAAGAATCTCATAAACATGTCAGACTAATGTATGAAGTAAATACAATTTATGTGAGAACAAAAATAGAGAGATGAAAGGTCACGTAGACCAGGTCAGGCCAAAAAGAGGTCAGGCCAATGGATATAAAAAGAAAAGAAGGGAGAAAAGAAGTCAGTCTCGAATAATAGTACGATTTGGACTCATCATCAGTAAAAAGTAAACATTTTGTATCTTACGAAAAAGTTAATCGAAGTGAAACAATAAAAAATTGAGTTGTGAAACCAAGTTACTTTCTTATTTAATTTTTCCATAAGGTCTGACAGTAATGTCATTATGCTCCATTACCTCTCTTTCTCTTTACCATTTCATCATTTATCCTCACCAATTTCCCACCTTACAATTATGGAGGTTCCACCGAGAGGTCTTTAAGGCCTCAACTCATCAGAACTCGAGTCAATTTCGGAACCAACTTGAACTCTTTTCAAAATCAGTGAACTCTTTGATTTAAACTCTGACTTTGACCCATTTTTGTATCTGTTATCAACTATAACCAACATAATCAATCATCTTGAACTGAATTCATTATTCACCAGCATAGACAATTGTGCATCTAATTGTGTTAACCATCACATCTATTAAAATTGACAATCAACCATTTTTCATCCTATTCCAACTTTACTCATCTTCATTTCGTTTTACACCATCTTTTATTATTGACATTTTCACCTTTACTGAATCCGTAAACCTTTGACGATTTTTGGACAATTTATCACCGATCATCAACCCATTCAACCACATTCATCATTCCATCAACCATTTCACTGATTCATTTTTGCTAAATCGGAAAGGTAAGCTAGGTCTGACAACCACTTTTTGTACCCTTCCACGCATGTTTTACTTAATTTTATCATTTGATTAATTGTAACTGCTCATTATAAGTAAATGCCAGATTCGGCAACTTCCTCCGATATTCCTGATCAACTTTCTGAAAGTCCCCTTGAAAGACTTTGTGTTTTGACTCCCGAAGAATTGAAAGCCATGCGATCTGCATTTCCAGTTCTCAGACCTCCGAAATTAACTCCTTTTGATGGACAAATTTCAGCCCAGGTTATTAAATTTCTTGATGATTTTAATACATTTTCAAGTTCCTATGAATGGACTGGTGAAGAAAAAGTTAAACGAGTCGTTAATTATTTAGAGGATTCAGCCAAAGCTTGGTATAAGCAAGAGGTTGAACCAAAAGTTCAAGAAAATAAAATAACCTGGCCTGATTTTGTAGAACAGTTAAAAGATACCTTTTTACCATCAAAATATGAAGATTTTATCATTGAACAATTAAATGATCGAAAACAGAAAAATAGTGAACCAGTTACCAAATTTATTATCGATATAAAAGATCTCTGTTTAAGACTGAATCCCAATATGGAAGAGTCTGAAATTATTCGGTATCTCTTTAGAGGGGTAAAACCAAGTTTGAAATCAGCTCTCTATGCTGCTAAGCCTACAACTGTTGCCGAATTTCGGGAAACTGCAAAAAAATTTAGAAAAGGGAAATCAGTCCAGTTCTAGTGATGATGAACTTTCGAAATTAAAAGAAATGGTGAATGAATTATATGATGGACATAGAAATAGAACTAGATACCGTGAACCTCGAGTTTATCAGACCGCAATGTTACAAAACACTAGAACACTTGATAACCGCCCAGTCTGTTATTATTGTAATAAAACTGGACATGTCCAGATTAATTGCCGTAAAAAGCAATATGATGAACGAATGAATCAACCAAATCGACAAAATTATAATCCGCCGCGAAATTACCCTCGGCCGAATTATAATGGTCAATCCTATCATAGGTCTGACAATACTTATGGTCAAAGGTACCATAGGTCTGATAATACTTACGGTCCACCTTATCATAGGTCTGACAACTATCCCAATCAACCTTCCCATAGGTCTGACAACTATCCCACTCAGCCTCCTCATAGGTCTGACAACTATGCTATCCAGCCTTTTCATAGGTCTGACAACTATCCCAATCAGCCTCCTCATAGGTCTGACAGCTATGCCGTTCAGCCTTATCATAGGTCTGACAATCACTCAAATCAGACTTACCCTAGGTCTGACAATCCATATCATTCAGCTCCAAACAGACCAAACCCAGTTTACTCTAGAACTTATCTTAATCAAATGCCTAACTCAAGATTAAACCCTGAGACAAATTTACCCTCCAATACCCAACCAAAACATACATTTAATCCACAACCCACTCAACCTCAACACCAGCCCCAAATCCTGTCAGACCAAGCTACCAATCCTCAAGTTCATTGCTTATCGCCAGATAAGAATTATATTATCACTACAGCTTGGGTAAATGACCAGAAGGTGGAATGTTTCATTGATACTGGATCTGCCTTTTCCATCATCCGCATCTCCGTTTTAAAGAACCCTCAGACCATTCAGCGATACGAAGGACCAATGATAAAATCAGCAACTGGCCATTTTCTGGAGATACTGGGAAAAACCCGATGCTTAATTAAAGTAACTGGAGTTGCCCAATCCATATGGACTAATCTTATCGTGGCAAGCGACAACTTTTCGTACCCTTTATTATTAGGGAACAATTACAATCGGATGGCTGATATTCAATTGGACTGGCAAAATATGACCATCAGACCTCAGACCAACCAAATGGAAACAGATAAGTCTGATTCTTTCTCAATTGATCAATCCGAATTTACTCAAGTAAATCAGTTTGGTTTTCATTATGATAATGGAGAAGGATTAGTTCCTCTTGATTTTTCTATTATCGACGGTGATGAAAATCAACGATGCCTTACTTTGACTTTTGATTCGCATAAAACTGTAAACATTGTATCTCTAAATGAACAATCCAACCCCCCAAAATTAATCAATCGACAATGTAATCAACCTTTTTATTATTGTAATATGATGAGTCCAACAATTGATTACTGTATTGGGTCTGACAGTCTCGAAAGAGACATGCGTGAACGAGAGATGCGCGAAAGTGAAATTTACGATACACATTGGTCTGACATAAACGAAAATGAGTTGATAAGTCCCCTTGGGTCTGACATAAATTTTATTCCTTCAAACGATGAAAAAGAAACTAAAGTCCCTGATTTGGGAGTCGAAGCCTCTATTGAAACATTAGAATTATCTCATCTAGAGAATGAACAAGCCATTAAGATTAAAAATATGCTAAAAAAGTTTCTTCCTACTTTAGCCTTTAATAAAGACAACTTAGGTCATTGTACCTTATTTTACCACTCAATTGACACTGAAGGGCACGCTGCTATTCGCTCTCATCCTTATCCAAGGTCAGAAATAGAACGTAAAGAGATAAATAAGCAAATTGAAGAAATGATGAAAATAGGAGTTATCAGACCATCTGCTTCTCCTTGGGCCAGTCCCATTGTATTGGTCAATAAGCCTGACGGTTCAAAGAGATTGTGTGTTGACCTTAGAAAGGTCAATGCCATTACTAAAAAGGATGTTTATCCTTTGCCCAACATAGACATCATTCTATCTTCTTTGAGAGGTTGCTCTTATTTTACTGCCATTGACCTTAACTCTGGTTATTGGCAAATTTCTGTCAATCCAGACGACTGTAAAAAGACTGCTTTTGTAACTCAAGACGGGTTATATGAGTTTGTTCGTATGCCCTTTGGTCTGACTAATGCACCAGCCACTTTCCAACGGACAATGGACGTTGTATTAGCTGGACTGAAGTACAATCAATGTCTTGTTTATTTGGATGATGTTGTTATTTTCGCTCAGTCCTTCGATGAATTATTGACTCGAACTGAGAATGTTTTACAAGCATTACAAAACGCAGGTCTGACAATAAAAGTATCCAAATGTCATTGGGCTGTTAGAGAAATGCTTTTCTTAGGTCATGTTGTCAATGCTCAAGGCATAAGGACTGACCCTAGAAAGATTGAAGATGTTAAGAATTTTCCAGCTCCAAAAGACATTACAGGGATTAGAAGTTTCATGGGCATGGCCGGCTATTATCGGAAGTTTATTCCTAAATTCTCTGAAATTGCTGAACCTTTAACTCGGTTGACCAGAAAAATAGTTTCTTTCAATTGGACTGACGAACAAGATAGAGCTTTTAATAAGATAAAAGAACTTCTTTTACAAGATCCCGTGTTAGTTCATTTCAACCCGTCAGACCCAATTGAGGTTCATTGTGATGCCTCAGGGATTGGAGTCGGCGCAGTTTTAATGCATCGAATTGAAAAAGAAGAGAAACCAGTTTGGTATTTAAGTAGACTTTTACATCATGCTGAACTACGTTATTCTACAACCGAAAAAGAATGTTTAGCCATCGTTTTTGCATTGGAGAAGCTCAGACCTTTCATTTCAGGCCTTCATTTTACTGTTTATACTGATCATCGAGCCTTATGTTGGTTGAAAACAAAAGCTAAATTACCAGACAGACTTTTAAAATGGGCAATCCAACTCGAACAATATTCATTTGACATTGTTTATCGGACCGGTAAATCTAATGTAGTTGCTGACTATTTATCAAGAAATCCTGTCAGACCAATGGGTCAATTCATGGAACCACTTGATAAATATAGTATAAATTTACTAACTATTGATCAAAGTATTGCTCGAAAACAACGTTCAGACCCAACTTTTAATAAAATTATTTGCGCTTTAGAATCGCCTGAGGATTTTCCAAATATTGAGTGTACACAATTCGTTTTGAAAGACATGATCTTGTATAAACTGATTGAAAGAGAAATCGGACCTGCGCTTGCGCTGTGTGTCCCAAAAAAATTGATTGAAGAAATCATTGCCTCATGTCATGATGATCCAATTGCTGGTCATTTAGGATTCTATAAAACCATCAATAAAATTAAAAGTCGTTATTGGTGGCCAGACCTACAAATTGACGTTAAAACATATGTTGAAACTTGTAGAGATTGTCAAGGCAAAAAGGCCGAAACAAAAGCTGCCGCAGGACTGTTATGTCCTATTACTATTGGAGGTCCTTTCGAAATGATTGGAATGGATTTACTTGGTCCATTCCCATTATCCGAAAAAGGGAATAAAAACATTATAGTAGCAACTGATTATTTAACTCGTTGGGCTGAATGTAAAGCTCTTCCTAATGGGTCGACTCAAGAAGTCGCTAAGTTTTTCGCTGAATCAATTGTCTGTCGTTATGGTGCTCCGAAAAAGGTCCTTACAGATCGAGGAAAATGTTTTGACAGTCAATTCATGGAAACAGTTTACAAGCTCTTTGCTTCTAAACATACTAGAACTACTGCTTATCATCCAGCTACCAATGGTCTGACAGAGCGATTCAATAAGACTTTGGCAACTATGTTATCCATGTATGTCAACTCTAGCCATTCAGACTGGGATAACTGTCTCCCTTACGTTTGCTTTGCTTACAACACTTCACTTCAGTCCTCGACTCGATTTTCTCCTTTTTTCCTCTTACACGGGTATGAAGCCACTTTACCTAGTGCAGTTAATGATACCATCACTCTTGGTTGCGATAATGCCATCGAATATGCTGAATTAGTTAGTACTTTGTTAGAAGTAAAGAGAAAAATCGCTCAAACCAATATTGAAGATAGTCAGACCGCAAATAAAGCTCGATATGACTCAAAACATCGACCAGTGATTTACGAACCTGGTGACAGAGTCTTAGTTTACACTCCTCGACGGAAAGTAGGAAGGTCAGAAAAATTATTACACTTCTTTTATGGCCCTTATACTGTTCTCAAGCGATGTGGATTGAATTCTTATCAAGTAAAAGGTGACAAAATTTCTGATAGACCTGACATAGTACATGTGAGTCGAATGAAACCTTATCGAGATAGACTTCACGAATGGAAGATATGACAGTGAAAATGAAACTGGACTAATCGGACAACAAGATTCTGAACCTGAACTTGAATGGGATGAACTTCCTATCCAAACAACTCATGGGTCTGACATCATTGATCGTAGGTCTGACATTGCTAACCATAGGTCTGACATTGTTAACCATAGGTCTGACATTGCTAACCATAGGTCTGACATTGTTAACCATAGGTCTGACGTTATTGACCATAGGTCTGACATTGCTAATCATGGATCTGACACTGTAAATTCCAGGTCTGATAATAAACGTAACCTTTCACCACTCACCACTCATCATAGTGATAGTGAGACTTCGGAGTCTGAAGAAACAGTTTATTATCGTTTTCCCTCGCCGCAAAATACTCCACCGAACTCACCAGAGCCTGAACTTCAGCCTAGACGAAGTCAGCGACAGAGAAGAGCACCAAACAAACTCACTTACTTGCTCTCTCACAGTCTCTTTTTATTATTAATTTGTCAAATTACCAACATTCAGACCGCTTTTATAAAAGCAAATCCAGTTATCTGGAGACCAGCAACTACTCCAATTATTAGTGGAGATATTGAAGTTGATATTGGAACAAAATACTATGAACCGTGTGCCGGCTTGTCACAAGCTTTGATTGAACACAATATGCAACCAGACTTCCTAAATTCTTGGTGTAGAAGTGCGTTTGAAATTTCTTTTCTAAAACAGATTTCACAAATGTGTAAAGACGTTACAACTGAGGCTGATAGTAAAATGCAAGTCAGGGATAAAAGGTTTCTTGTACTAGAATCTGCCATGATAATAATTGGTGTAGTAAGTGTCCTTTCATTAGGAATTGGTGCTGTCAGTCTAGCAGTCAGTTCAAAGACCCGGACTGAAGTAAACTCGTTGAAGTTAGACCTCGAAAAACAAGCCTCGATCATTCAAAATCTAACTACTAATCAAAGACTTTTTGAAAAAATGCTGGATACAATTGACCAACAAGTTAGAGTCTTACAAGTTGAAGTCGCTAAACAGAATAAAATCTTAGCTCGGATGAGAAATACCATCCCTACTACCTCTTTCACGATTGCCAGTATGGTTTCGAATTTACAAACGACTTTAACTCAATTGCGAGACATAAATCGTGCTTGGGCTAAAAATAAATTAGATCCAGCAATTTTTGACCTTTTGAATTTGACTTTACCTTGTGGAGGACAATGTCCGGTAGAGGCCGTCTACTCCATGAATTGTTACCACAATCCAATGGCCCAAAAATTGAGATTTGTCTTGAAATTCAGAAAAATAGATACAGAATCCAAATTGATGGTAGCCGATCCTTTCACTCTTTTAGATTATAATGAGACAACAGGTGAATTGTGTAAACTCCATTATACAGGACCAAAGTATGTCATTTATCGAAAGGGAGTAAAATGTACAATTCCCGTCAACAGTTATAATTCGGTAGAGACTGACACTCTTGTTGTCGTTCCTGACACTTCAAGTTGTAATTTAGTTGAGAGTAATAATACTCTGTTGAATTGGCAAGGTCACACATGTGAAATACGTCACTCTATTCAGGAAAACGAACTTTTACAAATAAAACCAATAAATGACATAAACATCATTTATTGTCCTGGTCTGACCATGAAGGCTTATGATCGCGATGTTAAATGTCCTGAGTATCCTTTCCAATTAAATTCACAAGAAAAGTTCACAATCGGTAAATTTCATTACGAAACCGATAAGTCTGCAATTAAGACCAACCTAAGATTTATTCCTGAAGCCTCAGAGAAGATAAATTTCCAATTAATGCCAGACTTACACATGTTTGATGCTGATGAATTGTTAGATTCATTAAAAGATAAATATAATAATCTAAAGGGTCAATTAAGACCTATTGATTTAAATGATTGGACACCACGACCCTTCGGTCTGACGCTTAACCTACTCTCTATGTTACTCTTGTTCATCATAATTTTCATGTGTATTTATGCTATTAAGATTCGGAAACGAATGATCATTTCACCCAGGGAACAACCTTGTCCTGAAGAAGTTCCTTTAGAATCTACGTCAGGTTGGAATAAGCGAGATGCAGTAACTACTACAAATGAACGACCAATGAAAGGAGATTTAAATAAATTCCTTGTACTCTCAGTCTTACTTACTTTACCAGTACCAGGCTTATTTCTTCCTCTAAATGAATCCAATATCGAGATTATTCAGATTTCATACAGAAACCCATGTCAAGAATTCTCAATACTCGAAATGAGAAACAATTGTCATAAACTGTTAAACGAAACCTTTCTCAGACCTCTGAGTTCAGTCTGCTCATTGAAACCTGAATTTCAAATCTTAAATCAGGAAACTTTTCCGTCAATCAATAACCGTAGAAGAAGATCAACTACCGATGAGATCAAATTAGTTGCCATTCAGACCAAGTTAATTATTATCAAGGAAAAAGTAATTAGATTTCTATCTGCTTGGGATTCAGGTGAAATTTCAACCGCTATGTTGAATGAAATAGGACTGAAAAATATAACTCGAGATGAAATTGGTCTACATTTAAGACTGAAACCATTATTCTGTGACATTGATACTCAGTGCCAACAACTAACTATTGGTTTCGTCAAAATTGAAAATTTCGCCGTTTATTATACCTGGTTAACCTCTTTATCTATTTTAATCATCATCTGTTTAATCATTTTAACCAAATGCATTTGGTCTGACAGAAAATCTGAAAGTGTAAAACTACGAAATATTACTAATCGCAGAGAAAGAATTCCTTCTTTTCCTCCACCACCACGATTATGGTTTGCTTAATTAATCTAGATAATCAACACCTTATATCTCATATATTCAAAACAAAGCAAAAAAAAAAAAACAGAGAAAAATAACGAGAAAAATCAAATAAAAATAATAATATACACTATTTACTCAATAATCCTAATCAGTTTCAGTCCGAACGTGTTTATTTATGTCTCATTATAATTTAGAAACATTAAATTTATTAAAATTCGCATTAAAAAGTTAATAATCATCATTTAGAATGAGAAATTGAGAAAAATTGGATTTTCGATAATCGAATACATTTCACTATCGAATATCGATATCTGAATCTTTACTAAGATTTGATATCGGATCCCAAAAACAAAAACAAAGATAAAGGAGATAGATTCCTTCAATGGTAAACTAAATGTATTGAAATAATTAAGTTAAAACGTGATTTTCAATTCAAAGTTTCTTTATTGATTTAAAGAGATTTTATTAAGTTCATTTTCTTAATGCTTTTAGCCAATTTTCTATCTCGCACTTTTGCAAACCTCGGCAATTTCCAATCTCCCGAGCATGGCCTCTCGCCAGATGTTGGGCTAAATTAGACCATCGTTTTGTTAAGTTGAAACTACAAGAAAAAGTGCACCATCGGCATTGTAATTTTTCATCCTTGAAATCGAACCCTTTCCAAATACCCCAATCCGGGTTTGTCTCCATCTTATTGGCCAGGAATAAGAATTCAGGTATACCTGTTTCCCTCATTCTTTTTATTGTTCGTTCCAAATGTTCTGCATCTGAATTGGTAACAACATCTAATCTATCGATTAAAACACAATCTAACAGTCTTGCTTCCAGTTCAAATTCGGTTAACCCTACGAGGTTATCTAAAAGCTAAAAAAAAAACGAAAGAGAGAAAAACGATTAAAATAAAAGCAAAAGAAAACACGATTAGCATTAAACTTACTTGCTTAATTTCGTCCATCATAAATTAGTTAATTAACTCCAAGAATACCACAAATTGCTTAATCTTAAATTCTGATTTAACTAAAAGAAAGATCACTTAAAACTGACGGAAATAAGGGTTGGAAGTCATGAACTTTGACCAATATGGCTGACCAATACAGTGGCGCCATCCAGTGACCTTTAGTTAATTTATGGTGAAACAGGAAAGTGCGCTAAATTCAAAAGTCTTAAAGAAAATAAAATGTTGTTTATCAATAAATGTAATGGCTTAATTATAGCCGAAAGAGGCTTCGGCTTAAATAAGTTGGGGAAGATGTAAGAATTGAGAAATTTTACTATTTCCAAGAATTGGTACCTCTAAATTTAAATATAAAATAAAGTTTGATCATAAAATAGTTCCCAGAAATCGGGATTAAACGTTTATCAAGAATAAAAATAAGATGCAAATTTCAAGTAAAAATAAGAAAAAGAATCTCATAAACATGTCAGACTAATGTATGAAGTAAATACAATTTATGTGAGAACAAAAATAGAGAGATGAAAGGTCACGTAGACCAGGTCAGGCCAAAAAGAGGTCAGGCCAATGGATATAAAAAGAAAAGAAGGGAGAAAAGAAGTCAGTCTCGAATAATAGTACGATTTGGACTCATCATCAGTAAAAAGTAAACATTTTGTATCTTACGAAAAAGTTAATCGAAGTGAAACAATAAAAAATTGAATTGTGAAACCAAGTTACTTTCTTATTTAATTTTTCCATAAGGTCTGACAGTAATGTCATTATGCTCCATTACCTCTCTTTCTCTTTACCATTTCATCATTTATCCTCACCAATTTCCCACCTTACAATATTATGGTATCAGAAACAATCCCATCAAATTTATTGTTTTCATCAGAAACTATCCTTTGCAAGGCAGCGTTCAATTCAGCGAAAATTTTGGCCTGAACTATTAAAGATTCTTTTTCGTCCAATGAAATTCCTTTAAAACGTTTCAACGGCTCTTGTCTAAATTTATCCGCAAATGCATCAATCCATTGGAAAATCGCACCCTCCAAATTCGTCTCACCCAATTGGTTATCAAACGGAATGAACGAAAATCCTCTTTTAACCGCTAAATGTCTGTGTTTTTCACGATGAGCAAAATAAACTTCATGTCCAGCAGCCTTTAAACCTTCAGCAAACCCTAAAGCTGCATTGATATGTCCATAACTGAAAATAAATGGAAAAGGTCAATTTTTTATTAGATAGTAAAAAATGTTCTTGTATTCGTTACAGTTTCATAATTCAATATCCAAGGACCTTATTATTTCTTATTTTATCTTGTGCAATATTATCGTTCAAGTTAACTCATATCTAATGTAATGTCACTCGAAACATCCACCACATCAAATTTGCACAGAAACAGGGGGAAGTAAACAATTTATAGTTTGATTCAGTTTTTTGATTAAATAAATTTTGAAAAAATTGTTTTCAACCTTTATGAATTGCCTAATTATACAACAAAATTACCAAAATTGAATTACAAATTAAGCTTGTAAATAAATTCGTAAAAAGGCGATTTCACCTAAATTGAAAAATAGTCAAAATGCTGACCCGCTCAACTGAAATTATTAGACGTTATGAATCTATTAAATATTAAATTTTTCGTGTATTAATTGAGATACTTACGAATCGATTGCTGTCACCAGAAAACGATAAGAGGTCATCTTTGATTAACTTGTATCACTGGTTAGTTTGATGATGAATTCAAGTCACTAATGAATCACCAGGATGAAACTGGTGTGAAATAAAAATGCACAATACTACTATTCAACTATACAACTTAAGCAATATAATTTAACTATTTCGTATTCTTTATTTATTCCGCAATCAGAGAAAGAAATCTGGATATCTCTGTTTCCATGAGCATTTCATGAAGATGATTGGTTAATTTTAAAAGCAATGAAATTTAATTTAACCATCTTCTATTGTTTGATGTTACAAGATAAAGGTGAAGGTTTCGGTCCTGAATACAATCCAGATGGAAAATAATAAGATAAGATTATTGTCTCATTTTAATCGATCCCTTTAATACACTATGCTATTTAGCTAATTCGGACCTAAATACAATTCACATTGTAAGGAATCGACACTACATTTTGCCTCTTTAATTTACAGTTGTAATTCAATGTCAGCCCCCATTAGTTTAATATCACATGTTTTGCTTTTCTTCCTTTTCCTCCTTTACTTAATATAAATACTGTAAAGTACCCGTTTAAAGCAATTTTTTTTCTCAGTCTCCATCTATGAACATGGATTGGAGAACAGAAGGATATTATAAAAACTTAGTGAAAACATGGGTAAATTAACCTTGTCAAGTAAATTAAATATAATTAAACAGATTGAAAATGGTGAAAAACAAGTCCTTCTTGCGTCCAACAATTCAGTTAATCCATCATCAATATCTAGAATGAAAAAGAATAGTGAAAATATTAAAATTGAAGCAGCAATAAATGGACAACGAACCCGATAGTAGTGTATATATAAGGGTTCTGGTGCAGTTGATAATGGAGAATGGAGAAGCTGTGGATATAAAAACTGTCCTAGTAATTATTATGTAAAATAAATAATTTTGATATAAAAATAGTGTATATTATAAATAGGATTTAATCGAAATATTTTAATTTTATATTTAGTTCTTCACCTATAGAATTATTAAAAGAAGTAATAGAATTATTTAGTAGAATTTTAGTTTTTTCAACTAATAATCTATTTGTTTCACATAGTATATTAAATTTTAATTTTTGATTGAGAATTTCTATTGCATTTAAATCTTCTAAATCTTCTGAATTTTCTGAATGGTCTAAATCTTTTAAATCTTCTAAATCCGTTAAATAATCTAAATTTTCTATATCTTCTAAACTTGTTTTTTCATAAATTTTAAAGAAATTTATAATTTTATAATATAAAACATTAATGATAATATCATAAGATAATTTTGAAGGTTTAAAATCTGTAAGGAATGATTCTTTAAGCATTGTTTTTATATACTCTTCTTCGCCACGACCCAGATCTAAATTAAATTGATATTCTTTTGCAATTAAATAAAATTCATTAAATAGAGATTTAACACGAATCATAGTTTGTTCTACATATTCATCAATGTATTTATCAATTATTATTGTATTTTCATCATCATCATCTAATGATTTTAAATTATTAGAAATTTTTTGTAAACAATTTTTAAGAGCGTCCATTTATTTAGATCTGTTTTATTTTTCAATGTGATAAATAATTAATCTAATCCTGGATGAGTGAATTTGAAATAAATTTGTCCATTACCATCAATATTAAAACCTTTAACACTTATAGGTATACCTTGTTTTTTCATATCTGAATTGCATTTATCTTCAATTTCTTTAATATCATTATCCATTCTTTCATTTAATTTTTCTTGATATAATTTTTGTTTAACTTTTTGTTGTAATCTATCTCTTGTATCATTCAATTTTTGTTTATAATCCATGTTGAAGCACAATTTTCTATTTATATTTTATACTAAAATTTCAAAAAAAATAAATTATTTAAATGGTTGATGATGAATTAACATTAGAAGATAAAAAAGTCTTAAAATCATTAATGAAAATTTTAAAAATTTATATGATAACAAATAATGAAAAAGAAATAAAAGATGGATTAACATTAGAAGATAAAAAAGTCTTAAAATCATTAATAAAAATTATTAAAATTTATATGATATCAGATGATGAAAAAGAAATAAAAGGTGGATTTTTACCACTTATAATAGCTGGATTAGAAGCTTTATATACAGGGGCTTTATCAGGTACAGCAGCTTATGGAGCTAAAAAAGCTTTAGATAAAATATCAGGTAAAGGTGCTAAATTACCAGAATCAAAAACCGGATCAGCATTAAAAAAGCTAAGAACAACATTAAAAAAGACAGGAACAGCATTAAAAAAGCCAGGAACAACAGTCAAAAAGACAGGAGCATCATTAAAAAAGCTAGGAACAACATTAAAAAAGACAGGAACAGCATTAAAAAAGCCAGGAACAACAGTAAAAAAGACAGGAGCAGCAATGAAAAAGCCAGAACCAACATTAAAAAAGACAGGAACAGCAATAAAAAAGCCAGGAGCAGCATTAAAAAAAACAGGAGACGCATTAAAAAAAACAAAAAAAGTTACGAAAAAGCCCTCTCTAATATCGAAATCAAAGAAGAAATGAAAAAAATTAAAAATTTTAAAAATGTGTACATGGTTGATGAATTACCTGAAAAAATTGAAAATAACGAATCTGGTATTATTAATTCTGATAAATCAAGTGGACATGGGATTCATTGGATTGCTTATTTTAATTCTGAAAAGGATGAAAAATATATATTTTTTTATGATTCATTTGGTTGTCCTCCAACAAATCAAATTTTAAAATATTTAAATAAATCTAAAAAAGATATAATTTATAGTATTATCCAAATGCAAGATTTGAATTCAATAGCATGTGGAAGATTTTGTATTGAATTTATTAAATATATGTCAAAATCAAAATCATTATTGTTAGAAAGTTTTTACGATTTTATTTATAAGTTTAAATTAGGTGGAGGTATTAAAGATGATGAAAAATTAAAGAAATTATATTATAATACTAAAACAGGATATAATTCTATAAATGAATTATCAAGAAGATCAGGTATATCAAAACCTAAAGTTAAAAATTTTTTAGAATCTCAAGATATATATACTAAACATAAATATTCTAAAAAAAGTTTTAAGACTAGAAAAGTATATGTTAATGGTATAGATGATCAATGGCAAGCAGATTTAGTTGAAATGATACCATATGCAAAAGAAAATGATAATTTCAAATATTTATTAACAGTTATTGATTGTTTTTCAAAATATTCATGGGTTATACCATTGAAATCCAAAAATTCTGAAGATGTATATAATGCTTTCAATAATATATTTGAAGATAGAATACCTAATAAAATTCAAACTGATCATGGTAATGAATTTGAAAATAAAAAAGTTCAATCATTATTTAAGAAACATAATATTAAATGGTTTGCTACATATTCAAATGTTAAAGCATCTATAGTTGAAAGATTTAATAGAACTTTGAAAGAAAAAATGTGGAGATATTTTTCAGATATGGGTAATAATAAATATATAGATGTATTAAATGATTTTGTTGAAAATTATAATAGTTCATACCATAGAAGTATAAAAATGACACCAATTGAAGCTTCTAAAAAAGAAAATGAATCTAAAGTATATAAAAATTTATATGGAAATGTTTTAGTTATAGCAGAAAATAAACCGAAATTCAAAATTGGTGATAAAGTTAGAATAAATAAATATAAAAACATTTGCTAAAGGTTATATTGGAAATTATACTGATGAGATATTTATTATATCACAAGTTTTAAATACTGAACCAGTTACATATAAAATAAAAGATTTGAAAAATGAAGAAATAAAAGGTATATTTTATGAACAAGAATTGACGATATTTAATAAAAAAGATGAAGAATATGAAATTGAAAAAGTATTGAAAACTAAAAAAGTTGGTAATAAAACAAAATATTTTGTTAAATGGAAAGGTTATCCTGATGAATTTAATTCATGGGTTAATTCTATAAAATAATTCAGTTGAATATGAACCTAAAATGTAACAATTTATTTTCATCGTATTTTATCATACCAATGTTGTATAATTCATGGCATAATGATGAAAGTTTATTTTTTAAAATATATGAATTATTACCTGAATTTCTTTCACCAACATAAATTCTCAATTTATCTACCAATTCATTTGAATCATTATAAAAGATTACTGATTTACCATATTTTGGTGTTTTAGGTACACCCATAAAAGATTTTACATCATTTAATCTCTTTTTATAAATATCTAATACTTCTAATTTTTGAATGATTTCATCTCTCATATCAATTTTTTGTTGTTGACTTAAATTTTTCATTCTTGATATTAAACCTTTTCTACCACCTAAAGTTCTTTGTAATTCAGTAACATTATCTAAAACTATTTTTAAATTTGTTTTTCTTTCAAATTCATTCAATTGTTTAAATTTTCTATCTAATGAACTAACAGTTGGTAAATTAAATTCTTTTAAAACATTATCATTTATATTATCATCAACAATCATAGCTATTTGTTCATGTAAAGAATCATCATTATCATCAATAATTTCATTAGTATAATTATTATTGAGATCTTCTTGAATAATTGGATTTGAGTTTGAACCATTTTCAATAGCTAAAGGTTGGTTATATTGAATTTGATTATTATTATCATTTGACATTACTTCTTTTTTTAAAAGATTAATAGCTGGTTTGAATTGTTTCTCAATTTTCATATTTGTATCAATATCACCATAAATTTTATTATCAATTTTTTGTTTGTTGAATCTTTTCAATTTTTCAGCTTTGAATAATGATTGAAGCCTTGCAACCTTTAAAATATTATTCATTTAATTTTGGAAATTTAAAATGTAATGTATAATTAACTTTGTCATTTGTATCAATAATTTTATTATTTTCATCTGTTATTCTCATTCTAATACTTCTAATAAAATTGTCTTTAACAGGTAAATAAATTGGTTTATTAGGATTAATTCTAATTTGTTCACCTCTATTAACATCTGTATTATAAACATAAATAATATCTTCATTCATATAATTATTACATATAGAACCTGAAACAATTGAACAATGAATCAATATTTGATTTATACCTTTTGTAATATCAACATTTTTAGAACCTGCAATAATTTTATCATTTTCATTTGTAGAAATTATAATATCTTCTAATCCTAATAATGCATTAAATTTACTTTTGGTAAGATCTAAAATAGTATTTTTTTGAATTGTACTTTCACATTTTTGAGTAACATTATTAAGTTCAAATTTAACAGGAGATTTATTAAGAAAATGATCATTAAGAAAATCTTGTATATCTTCTATATTATAATTACCATCAGGAAAAGTAATAAGTTCATTATTTATAGAAATTTTATTATTTTTATTATTTTCAGAAATATTATTCCATGAATACCAAAAATTACAATTATATAAAGCTACTTTTGAATTTATTGGAACTTGTAAAGGTTGATCAAAAATAGTTGTAAAATCAGAATTATTTTCAGCATTAATATTAATCAATATTCCCATTTAAAATTGGTAAATAAAATGAAAAAAAATAAAAATTTAAAAGCACCAATTATCAAATATAAATTTGGTGAAGATGAAAAATTTATAGATAAACATCCATTATCACCTAAATGGCCATTTAGATTATTAATAA
Organism: Tetranychus urticae; assembly: GCF_000239435.1. The sequence continues at coordinate 3,633,903 of NW_015449933.1, forward strand.
TTGGACCATCTGGGTGTGGTAAAACTAATGCTTTAGTAAATTTACTAATAGATTATGTTCATTATGATAAAGTTTATATATTTGCTAAAGATTTGAATGAAAAATTATATCAAGGTTTAGATGAATTTTATAATAGTATAAATAAAAATTTAGATTATAAGATACATGAATTTAATAATAATTTCGATATAGAAGTTGATGATCTAAATACAGAACATCAAAATTTGATAGTTTTTGATGATTTTTTAACTGAAAAAGATCAAAATCCAATAATTGATTTATTTATTAGAGGTAGAAAGAAAAATTGTTCAGTTATTTATTTAACACAAGATTATTTTTCAACACATAAAGATATTAGAAGTCAATGTAATTATTTCATGATTTTTAAAGTTAATGGTCCTAGAGAAATAAAAGAAATATCACGAAATCATTCATTTGATAAAGAGGAATTTATAAAAAATTATCAAATTGCTACAAATGAAAAATATGGATTTTTAATGATAGATGATGTAAATCCTAATATGAAATTCAGAAAAAAATTAGATGTGATTTTAAAATAGAAATTATAATTTTTTGATTCAATTAAATGAGTAAAGCTACTCAAGTAACATATTTTCAACCATTAGAAAGAAAGAAATCAATGTCTACACATTGTAAAATTAAACGAACATATTTAGATTATAAAAACTATGATGTAAAAAATAATTTTCCGAAAAGTTTAGAAGAAATTGATAAGATAAGAATTAGAAATATTGCTGAAGATTTTATAAATAAAAATTTAGTACAAAAATTATCAAAAACTGAATATTGTAAAAATAATAAAATTAGTAAAGATACATTAAATAGGGGGTTAAATTATTTAGGTATAAAAACCCATAGAAAACAATGCAATGAAGCTTCAAATCAAGTCGATAATCGATCAACTCAAGTCAATAATCAATCAACTAAAGTCGATAAAAGTAGAAAACTTGTGAAAGGTGGAGACTCGAATATTGATGAATCAGACAATTCAACACCCAATCCAATAACATTGAATGATAAGATTTTGAATATTAAGAAAACAGGTATTTCATAATTTTGAAAATTACTATCAATGATATTATTAAGAATATGAATGTTAGTATATAGCAAATAAAATTTGATGGGTAATAGTAATAAACAGTACCAATTATATAAAATAAAATATTCAAAAAAATATAAACTTTATCAATTATTGTATATTTATTTATGAATTCAATATCATCATTTAAGTATTTTATATTACTTATATCTTTTTCATATTTTGATATTATTTCATCCGAAGCATAAATTTTAAAAAGTCTAGAATTATCATCATAATCAATTAATTCTTTTGGTATAATTTTCATTTGATAATGAAATATTTTCTGACAAATTTAGTTTTTACGATTGCATTTACGAATTAATCCAGCATATTTTGATTTCGATATTTCAGATTGTGATTGAATTTTATCATATATTTCTTTTAACTTTTTTTCTCTTTCAATTTCATATTTTTCTATTTTTGCTTTTTCTTCAGAATTTATTTTCACAATTTCATTATAAGCATCATCTCTTTCTTTTTTGATAATCTTATTTTCTTCTTCTAAATATTCAACTTCTTTATCTAGTTTACATAATGCATCATAATTAATAATATTGGAAAAATTTAAAATTATCATTTCATTATGATCAATTTCTAACATGTCCTGTTTTTCTTGATAATTTAATGTTTCTGCATAATTATTAGCTTTAACGTGGTTTTTTAAAATTATATTTGCTAATTCATAATAAATATCATTTTCATCATTCAATGCTTCATTATACCTTTTAACAATTTCATCTCTTATTTTTGAATCAAAAGATAATCTATCTTTAACATAATTTTTTGTTTGTTCTTTTATTTTTTCCATTGCCTCTCTAGTTTTTAAATTTAAAATATATTTTGGTTTTGTTTCACTTATTGTTTGACTCATTTAATAATAATAATATTTAATATTTAAATGAGTTTAGCTAAAAGTTTTGGAAAGAAGAAAAAGATTGCTAGTTTAACAGAAGAAACAGTTAAAAAATTGATAAAAAATGAAATTAATCCATTACAATCAAAATTAAATTTATTTCAAATTGAAAATGATGGTAATTTTAATTTTAAAAATAAAAGATTAATAAATATATCAGCATCACAAAATATAAATGATGTTGTTACAAAAGGTGAACTTGATAGACTTAAAGATGAAACTAAAACTGATCATTATAAAAAGCATGAAATAACCAAATTATTAAGAGAAAATGTTTTAATGTTAAATAATGATTATTATAATGCAGAAGGTAAAAGAATAATGAATTTGAAAAATCCTATTCATGAAAGAGATGCAATAAATAAAGAATATTTCGAAAAATATATTACAGAAAAAATTGGTAATAAAGATGATATTGAATTAAGAAATTTCAATCATCCTGATAAAAGAGTTCAATCTAAAATTAATGCACAACGTGAAATTGCACAAATATGGCGTATATTTGGTTCTGTTAAAATTATGAATAATATAGCTAAAGAATATAAACTTTGTAATTTACCAGCTTCAATGTATACTATCTTAAGAGATATTAAATATATACATACAATAGTTGATGAAGAACATAGTATGATAAATTTATCAATTAGAAAAGATAATGAAAGATATGGTTTTTATATATTAGATGCTTGTGAAGAAGGAATTGAATTCAATTTTGATTTTATATTAACACTCTAATTCACTGATTTATAACATGTTACCAGAAAATTTTGTCCACAATTAATCAATTAAATTATTAAGAATCTATCATGGACCAATTGATATTTGATTTTGGTTAAGATAAGTCTTCAGTTTACTGAAATGTTATCAGTTGATATAATCATAATCAATAAAAAGATATATTTCAAGTTTTCAATTCAATCATGTTTTATTGATTCATTTTATTCTTCTTTCCAAAAGTTATGAGCTGCTTTATTAGCAGATAAGTATTTTTCAACTTTAACAATATATTTTTGGAATTCTGAAATAGGACAAGTACAGCATAAGAATTTCGGATAGAATCTTATAAGTTTGAACAATTTTATATAAAAGTAAGCCTGTGTTGGTCGTAAATTTAACCCAGATTTTTCCAAACCATCTTTGAATTTCTCTGAATTATTATTGACAAACGAATTTATCTGATATAAAACAAAACCGGTTCTTTCTGCTAGATGAATTGAAATTCGATTATTTTTACCAATTGATCCAATAAGCTCTTTTAATTTCAGAAAGCCATCATCAACACTTTTTATCAATGTATCATCAGGTATTTTAACAGGAGAAACCACCAATTTTTCAAATAAATCATTTGATAATGATGACTTGAAAATATTCATAATTTCATCAATAGTAAGTTCTTTTTTCTTTTTCTTTGCAGGTTCTGAACAAAGTGATCTAACATCATCATCATCATAATCATGTTCCAACAATTCATCATAACCATCGAATCCAGAAAAGTTAGTAAAATTTTGATCACAAAGACTTAAAATTTTACTTCGCATCCCATTTCTTGCTATCGGTTTGCAATAAAAAATCACCTCGTTGAAAAACTTATGTAAATTCCTCTTTACAAAGTTGTTCAACTCAATTTTTTCATCTTGATCATCTGCAACGAGAAAGTAATAAAAAATATCATGATTATTATAATATTGGTAATATAACGTTAATTCATAGGATCATACCAGGTATATTATTATGTTTGGATGGAGAAGCCAAATCTGTAGCATTATCAACAGGTTCATCCACATGATATGTAACTTCATCGATTTTATCCAAGGGAACGCTATGATTCTCTGTATCAATAGCTAGAGTTGAAATACCAACAGAACCTACTGAACTAACTGGTGAAAGAACACTCTTTTCAAAGTAATCATCAACTTTCTTTTGAGTAGCACTAGGTAAAGTTTTTGATGTTGTACTAGCTTTAGCTTTTGGAGAAGCACTAGGTTTAACTGTTTTGGGATAAAATTGATCCATAATGACAACTTGTATTAAACTGATTGAAACGAATCTTTTTCTGTTCAATATATACTGGAAGGGTTTATCGTTTATCTATGAAGTGTTTTTCAATCAAACAATTCAGTATTTTCCCCATCGGTAATTTTACTTTGATATTAGTTTTGATACTTGAGATCTATCAAAGTTGAATTGGTATTAGATTTTAACCAAGATAAGTCTTCAGTCTACTGAAATGTTATCAGTAATTATGATCTATCATAGTTGAATTGGTATCAGATTTTAACCAAGATAAGTCTTCAGTCTACTGAAATGTTATCAGTAATTATGATCTATCATAGTTAAATTAGTATTAGAAGAGAAGCTATTGATTTGATGCTGTTTAATTATAGTTTGATTTGTATAAGATTGTAATTAAGATGTCTTCAGTTTACTGAAATGTAATCAATTATGAATATCAAATCAATAATCATATTATGGAATGACTTTAACTTTTTCATTCATTATTTCAATCTTTGCTTCTTTTTCACCAATAATTAAACAATAAATTCTATGATCAACACTTTCTTTCAATTTATAATCTAATAATATTGTAACATCAGTTCTGTTTTCAAATACATCAGTTTCTTTAGCTGATAAATCAAAATGATAAATTGGATATAAATTTTTATAATTTTGATAATTAATACAAGTACCTTTATCAGTTTTTATATTTTTATGTCCAATACTTGTAAAATTATAAAATCCATGAATTAAATCTTCACCAATATAATCTTTATTTGGAAATGTTTTAGTACCAATTTTAATTTTTATATCTTCAACATTTAAATTATCAAATATTGAACATGATAATTTACCTTCAATTCTTTCTTCTTTTTGAAAAGCTATAAAATATTTACTGGCTTATGTGATAATGTATGTATTGTCCAAATTGAATTTTATTTGACATTCTATTTGATCG